>KN489245.1:0-15901 GCA_000787155.1 Scartelaos histophorus | reverse complement strand
CCATGTGCCACATCAGTCGATTCGTGCAGTACTGCTCTCTGCATGTGTCCACGCTCACCCTGACCGCCATCGCTCTCGACAGAAGGCAGGTCAGTCTTCACTCGCCTACTGAGATACACAGATATGGCGCAGGCGGCATTTCACTTTCTAGTTCATGGACACGAAATAACCATAATAAACCTTGATCACGACGCCACATGAAGAAAATGCAGGACTGAAAGAGAAATCATGAAAATACCGAAGGCTTCATTATCTGCGACTGTGGGTAGACGCATTATGTAATTTTTCTGGTAAACAGATTCTTTCTATGGATATGTCTTTGCTCTGCCTGGATTGTTCCGCAGTACAACATTAAACTGCTCTACTTTGGGTGGATTCATTTACAGGTGGTTTTCTAGCTCAAAAATACCTCAAAAAACAGGCATTCTGAGTGTGAACAGGGACGCCTCTCCACAGATCTGACCTGTGCCTTGGTCTGGTTTGATCTCTGTTACGACCCAGCTCTGCTAGGGTGTGGGAAGTAACAAAAAACACCAAGGTGGAAAAGTGTGTAAAAAGTTTAACTTAACAAAACATGGGGAAAAGGAAAGAAAAAATAAACCACGTTAAGAAACAACATAACAGGATTAACGTAAAACAAGTTTTGTGAGTCGATTCGTGCAGTACTGCTCTCTGCATGTGTCCACGCTCACCCTGACCGCCATCGCTCTCGACAGAAGGCAGGTCAGTCTTCACTCGC
The DNA here is from genome assembly GCA_000787155.1 of Scartelaos histophorus. NCBI lineage: Eukaryota > Metazoa > Chordata > Actinopteri > Gobiiformes > Gobiidae > Scartelaos > Scartelaos histophorus. The sequence continues at coordinate 15,162 of KN489245.1, read as the reverse complement.
CTACTGAGATACACAGATATGGCGCAGGCGGCATTTCACTTTCTAGTTCATGGACACGAAATAACCATAATAAACCTTGATCACGACGCCACATGAAGAAAATGCAGGACTGAAAGAGAAATCATGAAAATACCGAAGGCTTCATTATCTGCGACTGTGGGTAGACGCATTATGTAATTTTTCTGGTAAACAGATTCTTTCTATGGATATGTCTTTGCTCTGCCTGGATTGTTCCGCAGTACAACATTAAACTGCTCTACTTTGGGTGGATTCATTTACAGGTGGTTTTCTAGCTCAAAAATACCTCGAAAAACAGGCATTCTGAGTGTGAACAGGGACGCCTCTCCACAGATCTGACCTGTGCCTTGGTCTGGTTTGATCTCTGTTACGACCCAGCTCTGCTAGGGTGTGGGAAGTAACAAAAAACACCAAGGTGGAAAAGTGTGTAAAAAGTTTAACTTAACAAAACATGGGGAAAAAAGGAAAGAAAATAAACCACGTTAAGAAACAACATAACAGGATTAACGTAAAACAAGTTTTGTGCTAAAACGGGTCACATGGGTTCACAAAAACGAGTGATTAACTAAGAGACACAAAAATACTAAACTAAACCACGAGTGTCCCAAAGAAAACCACAAACCCACAAACAGAATCGAGTGACCAAATCAAAAGGCACAAAACAGAACGAACTAAACAAAACCAAGTGTCTCAATACACAGAAGTCACGTACTAGCACAAAAAGTGACAGAAACACACACAGGAGACACATTGGCAGACTGGCCACAAAGTCCAGCAGCCCTGAACAGGAGCTGTGATCTTCTTAAATAGAGGGAGGAGGCTGGAGGCGGGGCCAGGTGAAGAGATGCTTCACCAATCAGGGACCAGGGGTTGGGCAGCAGAAACAAAATTGCAGCAAAACACACAAAAATACAAACTGAAGGCCTGGCGCCGTAACAATCTCCATGAAGATAGAAAGGTTTAATGAAATATACTGTGAAATGTTGCAGATAATAGCAATAAATAATTACATTTAATTACCGGTAAAAAAAATAGGCATTCAACTGTGAGCGGGGTTGCCTCTCCACAGATCTGACCTGTAACTTCTGCATGCAAAAGTGCAAAGGCAAAGGGCAGTTTTGTCTTTTGCCTTAACACCACTTTTTTATTTTTGGCACATGATATAAAGGCAGAGTAATGGTCAATTCTTCATTACACCAACTAGTTTTGAGAGCCCTACCTATTATACTTTTGTCTGGACAAAACAGAAACTTTTAAGTAATTTTTCTCAGTTTCACACTTTGGTGAGCTGAGATCTTTTGCCTTTGTAGAGCAGACTTGATCTCCATGAAGATAGAAAAGTTTAATGCCATACTGAGGAACATTCCAGACAAAGCAATAACATTTCCATGGTGAAAAGTATTTGATGGACGCTGCTTCAGACCAATTCTCAATGCAAAACCTCATTCACATTCAGCCGTTTGCACTGTTAACTCTCTTCAGTTTCTTTCTTACTTTATTTTTAAACCATTTACAATTTGCCCATCGACTTTTTAGACAGGAACGACATTTATTGCTGCTGTTTTTACCACTTAACCACTGGCAGAACACCTCTTCATTTTACAATACGGTGGAGGTCAGGGAACTGGGATTGAGAGGTCAAGATCATTATTTTGTGGTCAGTACGCCATCCTAACTAGATTTTGAAGTGTGTTTTTTTATTATTACCCTGCATGAAAGTCCATCCCTGACAAATCATTTCAATTTGTGGCAGGAGAAAAACAGACATACTGTAATAATGTTTTGTAAAACTAAAGGTGCGGTGCACAACTTTTGTGGTGGAGGGTCTGTCACTTGTTTATTTGCCTGGAATGTTCCGTGGTATGACATTAAACACATCTATCTAGCATTTGTTCATTACTGGTATTTCTATTGCAAGCGTGAGACTGACAGATCAGTGCAGCGTTGGCAGTGATGCAGTCACTGTATCGGATCTTTGTGCTGGAGCTGAGCTGAAAGCTCTTGATTTTCCGGTCAGTCTACGTTCCTACTCTCACCTATGGTCATGAGCTCTGGGTAGTGACCGAAAAGACGAGATCGCGGATACAAATGGCCGAAATGAGCTTCCTCCGCAGGGTGGCTGGGCGCTCCCTTAGAGATAGGGTGAGGAGCTCAGTCACACAGCAGGAGCTCGGAGTAGAGCCGCTGCTCCTCCACATTGAGAGGAGTCAGCTGAGGCTCAGGCATCTGTTTCAGCTGCCTCCCTCGGGAGGTGTTTTGGCATGTCCCTCCTGGGGAGGTCCCGTGGAAGACCCAGGACGCGCTGGAGGGACTATGTCTCTAGGCTGGCCTGGGAAAGCTCCCGGGTTCTTTGGGGTGCTGGAGGAAGTGGCTGGGGTGAGGGAAGTCTGGGAGTCTCTGCTTAGACTGCTGCCCCTGTGACCCGGTCCCAGATAAGCTGAAGAAAATGGATGGCCGAATGGATGGATGGTGTTTCTATTGTTCCAAAATACAGTAATACTCTCTCTGAATAGGTTTACGTCTCCAGAGATCTGACCTGTATTGTGGCTTATAGTTGTCTGCCTTGGGATAAATGGGTTTAATCTCTACAGGGGAACATTCTAGACAAAGCAATAACCATGGAGACAAGCAGGTGAGCAGAAAAGTTGCACAATGCATCTTTAAAAACACTAGTTCAGAATACAAACTTCCATCTCTTGAGTGGCACGAGGAGACAAGCCCACATCATGCCCATTGTAATATCTATGCACTGGCTCAGTGTCTCTTATTGCATTTTTAAAACATTTCATTTGTTCTTAAACATCTCCATGGCCGTGCCCCACATGATGTTGTCTGACCTGCTCCAGGCTTATGCCCCTGTCCACTCCCTCAGGTCAGCAGATCACTCCTTGTTAGTGCTCTCAGAATCAAAGAGAAAATGCTTTTTCTGTTCTGTTCTGTCAGAAACTGAAAAATACTCCTCCTGCACCTGTGGAGAGGTGAGGGAATGCCGGTTTTTCGTGGTATTTTTGAAAAATCAAACCACCTGTAATTAAATAAATGTAAAGTAAAGCTTTTTTATAGTGTGGAATATTCCAGGCAGAGCAGTGACATCTCCATAGTAACAAGCAAGTGATAAACTTACATAGTGCCCCTTTAAAACTCACCTGTATTGTTTCTGAGAATAATCCTGACATTTATGGTGAACAGTGTGTTTTTATGTGTCAGTATTTTTGAAGACTGTGTCTATTTTTATTCTCTTTTATAATTATTGTTGTGATCTGCACTTTGGTCAGCTGTGTAGTTTTTAAAGTGCAGTAAATATGAAGTTAGATTTGATAGTATTTGTAATGCATCATAATATAAGAAAGAATAAATCCTTCTCTTAAGAAAACTAAATGGAAACTGGACAAAAGATTTTTGAGAAGTGAAATAATTTCACAACTCATCCAAACCACCTCAGTCCTGGCAGGTTATTGGTAAGTCAAGACTTTATCTGTCAAACCTGAACAAGCCACTCAGAGAATGGAAACGGATTCACTGTCAAAAACCTCTGTCCAGAATTTTACTTGTTTGTGATGCACCTACCTGGACAACAGAGTTATTACATGCATTAGTCCTTCTGAGGACAGTGAGGTACAGATTTTAGCCAAAGAAAAGAACTGGTTTGCGAGGGAAGTTAAAGAGGCCATTTTTGTTAAGAAAGAGAATCCTTCCTTAAACAGAAATGGAGGCCTCAGACATTATCTGTCTCCCATTTATAACTCTGTCCTCAAACATAAAACAAAACTAAGAAAACAACAGGGCGAGCCAGGTCAGGCCCAGAGGTGTGAGAACACCATTATGGGCCTGAATGATTCTGATAATATGACCCCACACACAGGGCAAGGTCAACAGGCTGAGCTGGCAAACAGAAACTGTAAACAAATAGTGTTAGTTTCAAAGTAATTTCATTTTAATTAGCTCCTCACTTCCAGGCAGACACAAGGCAGTGTCCACCAGCGTCTGACCAGAACTGAAGAAGCAGCTTGGATGAGCTGCGAAACATATTCGACCAAATAAACTTTAGCCCAGTTGCCATTAGTCCTTCTGATTGATCTGTGTAACATTTACAAGAGTGAAATAACCTTGCAATTAAAGGTCCGTCAGCAGCTTGTCTCCATGGAGATCATTAATAATGAATCTATGACTCAAAAACAGAATAATTCACAGTGCACCTTTAAATCTAGTTCAAAAGACATTTATATTAAATTGCATTATTATGAAATAGTAGAACCATCATGAATGCAAACAGTGATTGACACGTAAAGAAGTAAAGTTTTAGTCATCACCCAACCCTTTGTTAAGTAACATTGTCGAGCTCAATCTCCCTCCTATTGGAGCCGGATTGAGCCGCATGAGCTGAAGTTACAATATAAATGGACATAGCTAACGTGCTAAACAGGAAGTGCTCCAGGAGGCTCCTCTGGCTCCTTCTGACTCTGGCTACCATTGACTTACATTAGGATTTTTTCCCTTCTCTCTGTACCTGCTGCTGTGTCCTCGTCATCTTGGTCTTAAAATGTTCTTATTAACCCGCTCTACATGATCCTGAATTTTTTTTTCGCTATTTTGTTCGCTCCTGTAACCGTGAAGCATCGCGGTTACTCAACAGAGTTGAGTAAAAGCTTTGGGCTACAGATTTTTAACTGCAATAACTTGGGTTTATTTGTTGGTAAGTCTGGTTTCATTCAAGTTCACTAAAATATACTTCTGAGTGAACTTGGATGTTAATTGTATTTTAGAGGATAATAATACTAATGTATTTGGAAGGAGGATATTGATGACAGTGAATGAATTTGAAATTTTGTATTTATGGTTTAATATTGATTGTTTAAAATATTGGAATTGGATCATGGTTATTTTAAGAAGACACTGTTAATGATCAAATGTCGGTCTAATGTAAATAGTTTATTTAATGTCTTAGATTTGTGTCTTAGAGTGTCTTAGATTTAATGTATGTTGTACCTGCCTACGGACTGGAGATTGAAATTTATCTAATATATCTTTCCTCTATATATATTAGATAAATAATTAAATAAATAAAACTTACATTTTTGACTTTCTCAGAAAAAAAGATCTGATGTTGAGGATCACAGTAGCAGTCAAACATTCTGACTGTCACTATCCTTCTTTGTAAATGCAGTGATATTTTCAGATGCTTTTATAAAGGGTTAGTACTAACGGTTTGTGACCCATGCTGTTTAAATGAATCTTTAAAAGCATTCACAGCTCTGTGCAAGCAGCACGTGCCTCTCTGCAGACAGCCCTATTACACAGAATCAACTTGTCAGAGCTTTTCACCGTGTTATAGTTATTTCCCCTTCTGATTTACACTCTCGGAGTTGTTTGGAGTGATTTGTACGTGTTTGAGCCATTTTAATTGTTCATTTTAAAGACGCTATATTTTGGATTGATCTCAGTTTTCACCACCACTGGCACACGCTCACAGATCTGATTTGGCAGATTTGGCAGTGTTGCGTAGTCATTTTGGTAGAAAATGAAAATAAAAATGGCTGCTCGTCAGTGTGATTTGTAATGATCCACAAGCTGACAGCTACACAGCACTTTATATCACGTATATAATAATCCTTGAGTGTCTTAGATTAGAACCTGTCGGGGCAAATAATCATGCTCAGGATGTATAAGTACCGCTACGATGTAATTGATGTATTGCTATATTATAGTTTTATGCCACTATAATTCACTGTGTAATGACACGGAAAACAGGGACCAGAGTGCAGCTGAATGACGTAAATACTGGTTATGTACAAACTATTCTATTTGTATCTATATGTCTAATCAAGGACTTATCGATCGCATGACTCACACTCGTCACCCTGATCAGACCAGCAAAATGTTCCAGCAAGGGGAGCACAATGGATCCAGGGGATGCTCGTCACAGTCTGATAAGATTGTTTCTTTCTCATACACTTTCTCATACACTTTCTCATAGTTTCAAGTGTATTTTTTGTCTAAGCAGATACTAACGGACACGAGAGACTGTTTTCCGCGCAGCAAACACGAGCACACGATGTCTGCTTTGACAAAGGAGAAGATTCAGGTGGAAAAGACGCCTACCTCTCTAAATCTGATAAACAATTACCATCCACAGGGAGCTTAATTTGCCAGCTGATGTGAAGGCGCTGAACTGCTAATGTTTCTTTCATGTTCACCAGTATTTACAAAAATGCCATAAACCAAGTCAAACAGCTGTATGACAAGTGACTTTTCTGGACTGAGATGTTTGATGTTTTTTGTCCAATTTGCTCTGAGTGCATCATGACCACCTTCCAGACATTTTGCAGCTCTTCTTTGAGCCGCTGGAATTTCTTTGCCTCACCAGCCAGTCCCTATTACATTCTGTTCGAATCGAGAGGGTGAAAATTCTCCATCCTAACTTGAGACGATCCAAAAACAGACGCTAATTTGTATCAAGTGTCTCTCAAACGTGTCTCACAAATGCAGAAGAAGAAGAGATATGTAATAGTTTGATGCATTTTTAATTCCGGGCAGGTTTCTGTACGCTATGGCCGCCACTTGGTAATGCCGCTCCATGTGTTTTAAGTGCGAGCGTCTTCTGTCCTGCAGTTTTATGGATTGTCTCAGGAGCCTCTTTGCACAGTCTGCACTATGGCACTTGTTTGTTGTGGTAAATCTGGGCCTCTATTGCTCTGGAGCTCAAGACCTGCTCCTGTACAGTTACGAGTGGCTTTTTTAAACTACAAAAATCTGAATATGATTAACTCACAATCTGAACTTAAAGGGATAGTTTGGGTTTTTTGACAGTGTGGGGCATAAACACTGATTTACCCCCGACAGCCCCGTGAGCCGAGTTCTCGCCCGGTTTTGGTGCTGATGAAAGTAGTTCCGGCAAGTTGGCTGGTGTCGCAAAAATAAAGCGTTTTCTTCTCAAAACAATATGTGTTCAAAAGAGCGATACATTTACGTCACAAAAACATTGAAAAAGTCACACCTCATAATCTCTCTTCATTCGTATCCCAAACAACTGAAAAAAATTTTGGATTCGTGTGCGACTCTCAGTTTGCAGCACCGCAGTGATACGAACGGAGAGAAAATAGCACCAAGCGATTATGAGGTCTGACGTTTTGTGACACAAATGTATCACTCTTTTGAACACATACTGTTTTGAGATAAACCCACCCAACTTCCTGGACTAGTTTCGTCAGGAACTCGGCTCACGGGACGCTGTCGGGGGTAACTCTGTTTTTATGCACCACAGACGTCATACAGATTAATGTAAAAAAAAAAAAAAACTATATCTTTGAGGAATAGACTCAATATTCAATACCGACTCCCACATCCCAATGATAATAAAAACTCTTTATGTAGACAAAAGAATGTCATTTTCAACATAAATCATAGTACTTTCTTCCATATTACTAAGTGGCTTTAAAGTCCCTCTGTTGTCCAGAAAGATTTTTGTCCTGATTTTTGAGGGTACTATCTTTAGTTGTCACAGGCTTTGCTATCTGCACTTTGGTTTTGTAATATCCTCTGATGCTTTAATGCTGAAAAATAAGTCCACCTTGTTGTAAAATGAAAGAACACAGCAGAGGAAATAGCAGGGGAGAAACAATGGAATATGTGTTCAGTCGAATCCACATTGCTTTTTCCTTCACCAACAAGAAGCAACATTTCAGGTGGTCCTTCTAGGTCCTTTTGTTTGTTTAGTAATCTATACAAAACTGTGGTGAACCGTGGTTTGACCTTGCATCCCCCTACACTGTCCTTCAGGCCACTAATCCAGCAGGAAACTCAATTATGACCACCTACGTGTTTGTTATTTATGTTATAATTGTTAAGGCGTATTTAAAGGGGCTGGACCTGATTTTCACTGTGATAAAAATGTGAAAAATATAATTAGTTTAGTTTGCAATGGTTATTCTTCACTTTTCTTACGCTTCATTCACGCTTCAACGGTAATTATCACTAATTACTCCCTGCTGAATTTTTCAATTGTGTTTTACAACACAATTTTCAGAGGGAGAGAGGACTTTACACTGACAGTAAAGCTACCAAAAGTAGGGTACAGGCTCTTTAAAGGTCAAATATAAATCTTGTCATAACTGCAGAGGTGATTCTCAAGACCTGCCTGTTGATGGTGGCATTTTGTTTTTATTTATGAAAAAAGCATTTTGTCTGACTGTCTGACAGGACTGGCAGGTGAAAATTTTAATATTCAGAACACTTAAGTCCCAAATGCAGACCAAACACTAATTAGGTTAATTATGCATAAATCTATCCAAGCTCTGAGTAAGCTAATGAAAAGGGAACATTATTATAACATGGTTAAATAACAGCAGAAGTCTACTGATCTGCTGTTACATCTCTGTGAGCCAACTGCTTTACAAAGGATTTGGCGCTGTGTTTGTACTGGAGGAGGTAGGACATCTGCAGATGCGCTGTCATAAACCCACAGACATGTCACATGTAACGAACCATGTTAAATGACCACAGGAAGACTGCAAACGAGCAGTCGAAAGTGTCAGGCATGGACAGGGACAAACTAAACTTTGGTTTGACAGTAGTTCTCTCAAACAGATGGGCCATGTGTGTCCCTGATTGGCCAGTTGACCTGTCAGTCATGTCCTTCTGAACTGTTGCAGGTTCCAAACTGCATTTGTGGCACTGGCTTTAGTCATTTAGTGATTAATCAGCCTATGTTAATCAACCAAAATTTATACTAGCTAACTAATAATTTTACTTTTATTATAACTTTTTATTTGGAACAGCAACAGAAAGGAGGAGTTAGTGAGTTTGCTGAAGAAGGCAAATTAAAATCATGATTCAATTCATTGTTTCTTAGTACTTTTTCTGCATAAATAGTTGTTTTTGCATGAGCTCCTGTTCACAGGTGTAGTCTTGTGACTGCTGGTTGATTAAGATACACAGATACTTGGCTTATGCTACGTCCCTTTTCAAGTCGACCAGTCAATCAGCAGGACACGTCTTTAGTCAACCACAAACCTAATAAGAGCCATAAATTTATTTGGAATTTATCAATGAGCAACTCTCAAAATACAACGATTTTCATTAAAAGAAAGAAAGAAAATTTCCAGTTACATGAGCCTCAAACTGGGTAGATGTCTAGACAAATGTGGATTAAAGGAGGCAATTAAAGAGGTCACAGTACTGCTGGTCTTAGTCAAACATGTGCTCTGCTCACTGGTTCACTGCACAATTTAATCTTACATTTTCCACAGTTTTAATGTTCAGGTTGACCCTCCTTTTGTCTATATTATATTATTATATATATATTCTGTCTACACCCCATGTCCTCCCGGTCAAAATGATGCGTCTTCACTAAATCCCCAGTATCAGCAGTTTAATTGAATTTTAAACACCATGTTGCTTGAAGAAACATTCACCCCAAATGTGTGAATACTTGAGTTTTCCCTTTTCACCTGTACTCAGTGGCGGCTCATTTTGACCCGAGGACGAACACTTTATTGTCCCTGTAGTGAAAATTTTCCTGTGCGTTTCAGTCTTTCCTCACTTTTTTGTATAACGGTGTTTCACAAACTAAACAATGAATCAACTTGACTCATTTGAACATCCGTAGTTTATAGTATGTGAATCATCCTCCATCTGGTTGGAGGTTGTGCTGATGTTTGTTTGAGTTGTAAGCGTCAAAGAGACAATGGAAAAAAAACAATTAACAAAGGATAAGTGCAGGTGAGAAACAAAAAGAAAAGGGTTTTAAACCAAACGCGTAACACAAACAAAAAGCCCTAATTAACCATAACAAAATCTGTACTTTACAAAGGCTAACAAAAGTGTCTCGAACAAAGGTAACAGAGGCAAAAGCCGGCAAAAACACAAAGGAGACACCAAACAAAAGTGGCGAGCTGGTAACCCAAATCCAGCCGCCCCGAGCAGGCGGAAGTCGTCTCTTTTAAAGTGCGCGCCCCCACAGGTGGGCTCCGCGGATTGGTGGGGGCGCGGGGTGACGTCTAATTAGGCCCAGCCTTCCTCCAGCATCCTCCTCTTCGAGCCAATCCCGGTCCAGGGCTCGCGGTCCGGTTTTGCATGGCTAATTCCCACAGAAACAAAAAGAGAGAACGGGAGCAGGAGGTAGAACAAAACAAGGGCCGAGGCCCGTAACAAACGGTGTTTCACAAACTAAACAATGAATCAACTTGACTCATTTGAACATCCGTAGTTTATAGTATGTGAATCATCCTCCATCTGGTTGGAGGTTGTGCTGATGTTTGTTTGAGTTGTAAGCGTCAAAGAGACAATGAATCTGAAATGTAAAGTCAGAAGGATTGACAGATGTAGCAAGGGACCCTCCAGAAAGAAGAGTCGGAGAGGCCTGAGATGTGTGTTTTATTTATTTAGCTGACAGCGCAGTCGTACAGTTTATAAGCCTCAACGTGAACAGCTTCAGATCTGTTGAGTTCAAGGGGTTGTGAGTTTATTGATATGAAAATGCGCCCTATCCAAATATGTAGCATTGAGCTGTTGTTCCTCTGCTTATGGTGACTGTTTATCGTTTCTATCAGCGTAACCATTGTTATTGCCAAAGTCCTGTCCTTGCCTCCAAGCAACAGTGCATTCTCTGTGTGTGTGCTGCTTATTTGTTCCCATCAGTATTAACTTTAGCAGTAGTACACAGATAACAGTAAAGTAACAGCAAACCGCACTTAAATGAAACTAAAGATACTGCATTGGCAATTCACACAGTATTTTTTCTTGCGTTTCCGCACGATCTAAGAACTTTTTTGTCAGTGTTTGCATATGTGCCCTTTGTGTCTCCAGGGTAACTAGTGACATTGTGCCAACACATCTATGTAGAACACCCCCGGCGTGACGTCACCTCTGCAAAGTATCAGTAGAAACAGTATGGTGGAGGAGCTGCATTTTCTTTTCAAAATAACATACCAGTCAAATTAAGAAAAGACCTTGGCTCAACAGCTATAGAAACATTGTGGCTTCAAGTGCGTCTTTCTCACTGTAAACCCACAGACATCATTATATTATTAATAACCAAGCCTAGCTACAGAATAATAGTATAATGTGCAAAGTATGAACATTAACTGGCTTTCTACTATAATTGTGCTATGAAAAAACAGTGTGTAATACCGCTACTGTCTGCAATCAAGTTCAGGTAATACATTTACATAATCCAACGTGGTTCATTTGGTTCTGATATTTTATTTGAACAGATCTTTCAGACCAAGGTTTACTGTATTTTCATGGCTTACGGTTTTAACATCTCACTAGCGGACTTCCTCAGTAGACCAGACACATCACAGCGACATCGTGTGAGCAGCCGGAACTGTCAGGTATGAAAACAAACTAAACCTTGGTCTGAAAAAAGAATCTATTAAAGGCGCACTGAGTAACTCCCACCACATGCTTGTTTCCATGGAGACATTATTCCTTTGCCTGAAAGGTTTATCAGTGTCTCATTAACCTCATCTGCGTTGCATTTATTCAATTAGAAGCGTTTTACTGCTCAAAAATGATACGAAAAACATGCAGTCGCGCAGGGAGTGAGCTCGCCTCTCCACAGATGTGAGCTGCAACTTGGCCTGGAGGCACCGCAGGGTTGTCTCAGTCTAAATACGATGGGTTTAATGCCATACTGTGGGATATTCTAGACAAAGTAATAACATCTCTATGAAGACATGAAGCTGGCGAATCCTCCACCAGAAAGTTACACTATGCACCTTTAAAATAAATATCCATTTACCCATCAGAGCTGCAACCAACAAATATGAAAATGTGTATCTGTGACACTGAAGGACAGAGTAGATAATACTCCCTACAACTGTACAACAACTCACCCACTGCACTAGACTATAAAGGGACAGATAATACTCCCTACAACTGTACAATATCTCACCCACTGCAACAGACTATAGAGGGACACATAATACTCCCTACAACTGTACAACAACTCACCCACTGCACCAGACTATAAAGGGACAGATAATGCTCCCTACAACTGTACAACACCTCATCCACTACATTAGACTATAGATGGACAGATAATAGACTATAGAGGGACAGATAATACTCCCTATAACTGTACAACAACTAATCCACTGCATCAGACTATAGAGGGACAGAGAAGGTCATTGTTCAACAGGCTCCTACAGCTCCAGTAAAACAGAGATATACAGGACTACATTCATACTATAATACTCCCTACAACTGTACAACAACTCACCCTCATGAATCAAATTTTACTTCCTACAACTGTACTACAATTCACCCTTATGTAAAAGAAAATACTCCCTACAACTGTACAACAACTCACCCGTATGTAACAGATAATACTCCCTACAACTGGACAACAACTCACCCGTATGTAACAGATAATACTCCCTACAACTGGACAACAACTCACCCGTATGTAACAGATAATACTCCCTACAACTGGACAACAACTCACCCGTATGTAACAGATAATACTCCCTACAACTGGACAACAACTCACCCGTATGTAACAGATAATACTCCCTACAACTGGACAACAACTCACCCGTATGTAACAGATAATACTCCCTACAACTGGACAACAACTCACCCGTATGTAACAGATAATACTCCCTACAACTGGACAACAACTCACCCGTATGTAACAGATAATACTCCCTACAACTGTACAACAACTCATCCTTATGTAACAGATAATACCCCCTACAACTGTACAACTCACCCTTATGTAACGGATAATAATCCCTACAACTGTCCAACTTACCCTTAACAGATAATCTTATGTCCTGTCAATTATCAGTATCATCACTGCTCTTATGTATGTCTTGCAGAGATATTTTATTACTTATAATTTTATTTTATTTTTGTACATAATTGTGCCTTATTTGAGTATCTTATCATCTTTGCTACTTATTTAGAATTGATGAGTACCATTTATATTTTTTTCTCTTTAATATTATAATATAATGTGATGCGTGAGCTACTTTGTTCAAGTCATTTCCCTTGTGGATCAGTGAAGTTTGTCTAAGTCTCAGACTCTGTTCAGACTTCAGGCCTGAAGTGACCCAAATCCAATTTTTCACCCCTGTGTCACCTGTACCTGATGTTCTAATGAGAGTCTGGATGACACAGATCCAATTTTTTCAAATGCAACGCAGGTCACCTTGGATATGTGGTCCTAAAACCAATACATATCTCATCTTTTAACATGCGACTACAGTCTGAGCGGAAAGGTCACATTCATCCAACCTACAGGTCATCAAATGTGCACAAACGATCTTTCAATCATACGAAAACTGTCTGAACTCTGTGTGAGTGATGCAGCGAAGCACAAAGAAATCCCTCCGCTCTTCACTGCAACTCTGCACCCACACCTTCCTTTCTACAGATGTTAAACCTTGTCCATCTCCTTTAAAAAATAACTGGTTCCGGTACGAATGCAACTTTAAAAATCTCCAGGTGCTCAGTGCTCATGTCCTCCAATGTGCATGTGGGACACTTTTGGGCCATTTAAAGTTCACACTGGAGATCACATACAAGTCACATTTAACTGAAAATGTGTATGCAAAAAAAATAGATTTACCCCAAAAATCCGAATTGAGCGTTAAGCCCTGCAGTCTGAACGTAGCCTTACAGAATGTATAAATCTTTTCTGAAGATTATTTACAGTAAGATGCTTCGTTACAGAACATGAATGCTGAGCAGGGACTTACCGCCATGTTATTTATCTGTAGTTGTCTGTGATAAATATGTCCCAATAAGAAAACTCTGGATACTGAACTGAAGCAAAATATGAAGGAGAGATCAACTCGAGTGACTCTTACTTCATTTGATGTGTTTGTCCACTGATCTGAAGGTTGGAAGTTCAACAGATAATACTCCCTACAACTGTACAATAACTCACCACTGCTCCAGACTGTAGAGTGACAGAGAAGATAATACTCCCTACAACTGTACAAAAGCTCACCCACTGCACCAGACTATAGAGCAGGGGTGGCCAACTAGTAAGAGGCTAAGAGCCACTTTTTTTCTGTGTTACTGCAAAGAGCCACATCATACACATGAATACACATGAACATCATCCTATTCCTTAATCATGTATGCACACACACACACACACACACACACAGACCTATGCTCAACCAGATTTAATGAAAATAAAATATGAGAAATAAAAAGAAACCAAAGATTTCAATTCCAAGAATTCAATAAAAAAAGGCTTATGAAAGTAGGATGCAAAGACTAAAATGACTTAATAACCAAGTGTAAATAAAATTGGACGGAACGCAGCAATTAGGCGCTCCTGTTTTAGACCCTTAGTCTGGGAGTTGCATAAGATTGGCAACCCATGTGATCAATTTCGAATCGCAAGTAGGACCTTCCTTAAAAGGGAACAAAAGCACTTAGTGTATGGTCGGCTAGAGCCAAAGCATAGATAGAAGTTTTTTGTTAAACTTTTTTTTTTCTTTTATCAATAAATGCGTTTTTTTCAATGACATTTTTCTCTTCACTATGCTGCTTAGTGAGACTTCTGGCATTCCTTATCTTGAAGAATCCTCTTTAAATCTGTTCAATTACGTTCAACAAAAAAATGTAAACTTTCCCACTCTGTCAAAAACGTCCTGTGTTCTTCTTCATAAATTCGTTTGACTGTGCTTTTTTTCCCTGCCATTTTGAGAGCTAACATGACGGAAATTGTTTACAACGCAAATGATGTCGCGCCAAAGATTTTCTTGTCGCAAGTTTGACGTGACTCAAATAGGCTGACCTGATCAGCGTGCCATCTAGCCGTACAGGGAATGAATGGTAACGCTAGCCAAGCATATTTGACGCATGTTATGTGAAAGCTCCTAAAGAGCCGCATGAAACTAGCTCAAGAGCCGCATGAGGCTCGAGAGCCACGAGTTGGCCAGGCCTGCTATAGAGGGACAGATAATACTCCCTACAACTGTACAATAACTCACCACTGCTCTAGACTGTAGAGTGACAGAGGAGACAATACTCCCTACAACTGTACAAAAACTCACTCACTGCACAAGACTGCATTATGTATCCCTCTGTAGTCTTGTGCTCACTCACTGCACAAGACTACAGAGGGATACATAATGCTCCCTACAACTGCGCAAAAACTCACCCACTGGACCAGACTATAGA
>KN489243.1:0-21784 GCA_000787155.1 Scartelaos histophorus | reverse complement strand
ATCTTGTATGTATATGCACATGTGACAATAAAGAGAAACTGAATTGAATTGAATTTAAAAAAACCTTCATCTAAAATATGGGCTAACACCTGAATGTTTTGGGTTTTTTTTGAGCCCGTTACAAAACCAAGCAACATCAAAACAAAATTTTGCACTGAAATTACGGATAAAATACATCTCTACTCATCAAAATGTTTTACTAGAAATCCATCTAAAATAATGACGGAGATTTTTGTCTACCCCAGCTGCCTGTGTATGTTCCCTTTAGCTGTTTTCAGAGAATCTATTCCATCTCGCACAGCTCAGTGGCTCATCCACACACACAGGCTCGGAGCTAAAGCTATTTATCATACACCTGCTATAGAGACGCTGCAAAACACATCTATAGTTATGAATGTACAACGACTCCAATAACACCCACAGATAATTACTATATTTCTGCATCCTATGGACCACAACAAATCAATCATTATTGTTTTGCCAGCAGATCATTTGGCCAGTCCTTCCTATTCACAATGACTAATGAATGTGCCGTGTAAATAACAGGAAATGTTCAGCAGCACAAACAATAAATAATCCAAAGAAATAAATATGAATATTATAAAGTTGCAGTGATTTATTGCTTTGCTTGGAATGTTCCACAGTATGGTATTAATTTATTTATCTATCTTTGGTTTGTTGGAGTCGCCTGCTTATATTACACAAAACTGACTCTTGAGCTTTAACCCTTGTTATAATAAACATACCCAGAGTTGTGTTTTGTTTCTCTTTACATCTCCAAAGCTCAAAATGCACCTTGTAATGTTGTAATGTTTTTTTTTTTCTACTTATTTTTTTTCTTCTTCTTTTCTTATTCTGCTTCATTCTCTGACTAATTTCACAATTTTGTGAAGCCCGCTGAGATAACTTATGATTTTGGGCTGTACAAAAATAAATTGAATTGATTTCATGTACTTGTAGATTTTAAGTTAACAGTTTCTTGTTCAGTAGAGATTGGCAATTCCAGGACTCAAATGATCCAAATGATTATAATGAAGGTGTATGGAGTTTATATATGGAGTATGGAGTTTGCGTGTTAAACATGTGTAAATGAAACCAAACTCTTGGTATGTTTTTTGATGAGGAGACAACATATACCGTATTTTTCGGGCTATAACGTGCATCGGATTATAAGGAGCAATAAGCAAACGAGTTATAGCCGGTGCGCACGCTTTGTGTTAAGGCGTGCGCACGAGTTATTAAAAGTGAGGGAACGTCTTAAAACGCGTTTTATATCCAAAGCGTGGGAGCAGTTAGAACACATTCCCTCACTTTCCATGGTGTGGAACTGGGAATGACATGTGCAATACAAACTTGTGTGAATCATGCAGAAGGAAGGAGCACATCTGTCACAGATGTGTTCAGGCACTTCGCTGCATCCAGTGGCACCGTGGAGGAGACCTGGGGTATTAAGTTGGCTGTTGATGAAATCTATAGCTGTTCCTAGGTCAGAAAAACTATGACGGCGAAGCCCATTCTCTCTCAGGACTCTTGAGGTGTGTCAGACGTGCGCAGGAGTTACCTGTGCATTAATATCTTGTGCATACGTCTTGCAATTTGTTCCCACGCTTATTATTTTATATTCACTTCATGGAGTAATACGTTATTAGCTGTAATGTTACAACATAAAATCAGTTGGAGGTTAAACACAACCAAAGGTCATACATAAGGCCACTGGATTATAAGGCCACTGTTGATTTTTGAGAAAATTTAATGATTTTAGATGCGCCTTATAGCCCAAAAAATACGGTATTAAAATAACATAGACAGGCAAATAGTGTAATGTAGGACTTTAATCTTTTTCTCAGCTTGTGTTTTGATGTGGTCTGAACCTTGAATAGTCTGACTTTGGCACATGTTCTCACCTTTTCAATGTCAAAGCTGTAACGCAGCCATCTGTCCCATATTACAGGAGAAACCCAGGGGGATGGAGACCTTTTAATCTCAGGTTGTTGCATATTTCATTTCACAGAGCCAAACAGACTGAGTTTACGTACACGTGAAGGCTTACAGGAGGTCACACTGTGTATTTATAACTGCGCTGCCCTCAGAGATGCTCTGATAAGTGTTATTTAATGACAGCCTCATGTTTCTATATGTCAGCAATCCCACCCTGCTTTGTTTGTTTTGAATTATTTTTAAACGCGATCTACTGTTTTCTTAACCTGGTCATATTTCTAAAGTCTAAGTTCAGTTTTACAGAAGCTTTATGGAAACTTTATATGAACAAGTTACAAAGGACATAGAGTCTGACTAAGTATGTTAGAACGAGGTGAGGACAATGTAAAATTTCAGATCTGATTGGACAGTTATGGTCTGTCTGTACAGTCCTCTGTGGAGCCCTGCTTTTCTGCTTATAGATTTTCTGTTTCATTGCAGTACTAGCCCCTTGAGCTATAAACATTTATTCATTCCAATAAAATAAAAAGGGAATGCAAACATTTGGTGAAACTATGGCCTTATTATAAAAGGAAGCTTCAGATTTTGATTCTAAAATGTCCGTAAACATGACCTAACTCTGTCCTATGTTCAAATCATATGTACTGTGCATAGCTCTTTTTAATAACAACACATGATGACCAAGTGGTTTATTGTTATCATTTGGTGCTCATTATCCAATTAGAAAAAGAATGAGCCTCACATGAGTTGCAGATTCAATGTTTAAATCTAGTTGGTTAAGGACTCTTTGATCTGAACTCTTCCTCCAGCCCCTGCAGACATGAGTGCAGTGCAGCCTCTACAGCCTCTACAGCCTCTACAGTTCAGTGAGCAAATTCTGCAGGTCTTGAGCTTTCACATGAGCCATGGCCTGTCCATGACAATGATAAAAACATGTCTTTAAGTGCAGGTTATGGCACTAGCAAGGTTCAGTAGTGATCACGATATTTCTATTTTTAAAGGGTATAAGACTACATAGTGTTCCTTTCATTGCAGACAATGTTGTCATTTTGGATGGATATTGTGCGCCTCACAAAGCTGCAGAGTGCTTCCTTTGTACATGAGAAGTGCTGCTTCATTCAGACTGTACATTCCACAGTGAAAAACCTTGAGGTAGAGATCTCGTCAGCTTTGTGGAAGTGACACACATCTGAGAAACTTGTGGTTTGGAGAATTCTCCTTCAAAGACAATGTCCCAGAATACTAATGAATCCTCCCAAGTGAGTGTAATTACTGAGCACAGGGCTGTTCATATTCTGCTGCCTCTAGAATGAACAAGACACTGAGGGATACATAGGGGAGCACAAGCAGAGAAGCTATGGTTGCAAATACACACTCACTTATGTGCATTCTGGGTTTACTTCACTCAGCAGTGTCCGAATAGTGAAAATGCTCTTTCCATCTTGACATTTTCCTTAGCGCTCTATGGTAAAGCTGCCTATTATGGTCAGTATGTTATTACAGAAGTTATATTTGTGGTAGCACTACTTATATTCTATATTGGTATCTCAGGCTTTTAAGCTTAGAGTGTTTTAAGAGCACAGGCTAGTAAATTAATACAGCCTTGATTTGCTTTATTTTTTTATTTTTTTAAAGCCTTGATTTTGCTGCCAATTTATGTTTGAGTCTGTCCTTCCTCACTAAAAAAGAAATCGCTCCATGTGCCTATTATTGGAAGTTTATCAGCAAATACAACCTTTAAAGCAAACCTATTGTGCAAGATGGACTTTTCAGAGTGATGCATGTTTGAGCAGTTTTATCATCACTTATTATCAAGACGCCATATTGACGTTCAACACCCACTTTCATCGCCACTCTTATTTTCTTAATCAGTGCTATGCGTAGGATTTGGCAGCACCGTGTAGAAATTTTGTGACAAATGAAGAAGAAAAAAAAAAAAAAATCAGCTTTTGAATTCCCTCAAGTGAAAAAGGTGTATAAGGTTTAGCATCCCGCCCTCTTACCTCCAGATTAGTTGATAACCAACAGTCTTTATTGTATACTCACATTATAAACCAGATGTGTGAATGCAAATAGTTGTTACAGAGAAAATCCATTGTCTCTGTCCATTGCTACTTCACTGGTCTATTTTAGGAGCTCCTTTTCTTCTCTTTGACAGCTTGATCTACTGTGTGCTCAAGTAGTGTCTGTATGGTACATTTCATAGATCAAATGCAATGTCGGGCTCTTGAGAACGTTCAAAGAAGATTAAGGAGAATACAAAACATTTCCCATAATTCACCTGGAGTGTCTTGTCTCTGAGCTCCATGTTGCTGTGGGGATCCAGTCCAGTGGGTTGGAGAAAGCTGCTTCAGATTAGACACTGGCTCTGCACTCACCTCCTCACTCTGCTGTCTGTGCTTTTCTCTCACCACACTGAGCCAATAGGCAAAGAGCCAAGTCCTGCTCCAGTCTGGCAGCTCAGAGCAGGTTACACAGGCAGGTATGATGACCATACACATCAGGGTGAGGAGGTAAAAAAGGACAAACCACCAGCATGGTTCTGTATCACTTTGTTGGAACAGAATATATATTTAGATAGCATAAAAGAATATATTAGCACTTAGACACACAGTAATCAAGGTTTTATGGATAATTTTATGGATTAATTTATAGTGTTTTGAGGGTGGATTCACACCTGCCTTGTTTGGTTCATTTAAAACGAACCAGAGTTCGTTTGCTCCTTTGGTTCCGACCTTTTGTGCTGGTGTGAATAAAAACCACTGAACTCTGTTCCTGACCAAACAAGCGGTCTGAGACCGGGCTGGAGAGGTGGTCTCGGTACCATACGGACCCTGGTGCAGTTTGTTTGTGGTGCAAATGCAGCCCGGACCCAACACAGTTGTTTTTTGTATCTGACTAGCTCCCGTCATATGTGGAACATTGTGGGAAATAGAGTTTACCTGAGACCAGAGAATCACAGAGCGGCGACACCGAGCTCAGAACTGTTAGACGTGTCTGTTGTGTTTGTGCATTAAGAATTCTGCACGTGGCTAAACTTAACTGTGATAAAGGAGCTACACACAGGTGATCAGTACGTAGTACCTGTGCTTTCTTTGTCTTTTGTCTTACTAATGTCATTCCAACTTTATACCTGTTACGTCTTGCATGAAGTAGAGAAAGTGTCACACGTGTGCACATGAGCGCTCTCTGTAGTCGTCTTACCCTTTGTCTTTGTTGGTGAAAAATTACTTCTACCATATTATAAACCTGACGTTGAATCAAACGGTCTTGCTGCTCAAACATTTGTGCAAACGTCTGCATCTGTAATATCCATATCGCTATGACAATAATAAAAACAACACACAACATTTCCACGATTCTCTCCTTTCACTGACTTTTCCCTTTAATCGACACTGCTCATTTCTGTCCAATGGCTGGAGGATCTCAGCCCACGTGGTTTTGTTTAGAGCGTTTGGTCCACTTACAAAAATGTACAATGTGAATGGGAACCGCGAATGTGAAAAATTTTAATTAAATTTGGTCCGCCCCAAAACAAGTGAATGGGACTGTCCTGGTGTGAGACCCCCTGAGTCTGGAGAAGCTGTAAAATATCTTGCCTTTGTCAGATATGAATGATTTTATGACATATTTTTGGCTGAATTTAAATATTTTTGGAGTCGTGACAGACCTAACACATATTTTTAATTTTTATTTTTTTTTACCAAATTACACCATTTAGAAAATAATGTCTCTGCTGCTGTATCTGGCTTTGGATTTTACAGTGGTGGTTTTGATAACTTTTAGTCCAAGGTTGCCAAATTACCACTTATTAAATTTGTTATGTAAAATCAATTTCTATTTGAATTAGTGAAAGAACTTTTCTTTTTTTTACAAATGTGTTTCAATCAACATGAGAAGGACAGGACTGTTGTGGGGGAGTATGGACGGTGAAAATGCAAGGATTTTGCCGACAGGCTGCAGCTGCTTTTGTGTTCTGTGTTCTGATATACTCTGTATACTCTGAGTACATACTCAGAGGTCAGCTTGTGTTTGTTGGATCAGGCTGCACCTCTTTTCCATTTACTTTGATGTAGCACATACATTCTGCCTCATGCCTCCTGCCTCATGCCTCCTGAGCATGTTTATAGAGAACTCATTTTCTTGCACACATATGTAGGAGTAATTGTTTTAATGACTGATTTAAGAAGAAACGTGGCACATGAAGGCGACCAAATGGAGCAGAGTTTAACAGTGTCTCTGTCTGGACCTGGTGGAGATGTTCCTTGTCTCTTTAAAATAAGGATAGATAAGCAGTCACAGTTATTTATATGTTAATCTATTGAAACACATCAGCCATGTGGACTGGGAGTGTTAAGAGGAGTGAAGATGTTTTCTGTGTGGGTGGTTTTCATCTGTGTGCTCACTGCTCACTTTTGATCTTGTGAAAACATGATTTGGGGTTGTATGTTTTTCCCTTACTGTATAATACACTGCACACAGGTCAAGCTTGTACATTTGAGCATTAAAAGCCAAGTACCTCAGTCATTACTTCAGAATACTGCCCTGTAAGTTGCCCATTTGGCTCAGACATAAAATTATGTACATACTTTTTTTGTAATGTATCCAATATATCCTAATTTCCTCTGTATCAGCTCAGTTCTTCCGCTGCCTTCAGCACCCTTGGGTGCAGCTGTGTTTGTCTTTGTGGGTGTCAAAGTTGAGATTTTAAGAATTGTGTGGCTGGGCTTGTCTCAGTGCATCTGCTGTGCCTTAGGGGTTGAGACTGTATTTACTGAAGGATTCTCACACCAGAACTGGGTCATGCCTCAAAACATTGTGTAAGGGCAAATGTGAACCTGGTACAGTGCGAGTGCTCATTTAAAACAGAAACATGTAAAACATGAGAGAGTTACATCGGTTTATTTCAAGTGTAGACTCCAGTGATGTGTGTACCAGTGGTGCAGAGTCTTGTAGAAGCTGTTCTCACATGAGCTGAACTCTGTGTCGTCTTTCACTCAGCCAGAGGCTCCTGTCTGTCCCTCTGTGTCCAGTCCTTGGCCTGTCCTCTCATGTCTTTATCTGGAGCTTTAGTTCAGCCAAAGTGGGACATGTCGCTCCTCTTGCCCCTCTTCTGTCACATCCACAGGGCTGGAACACTCTCTTATGTTGTTAGTGGCTGGAGCTTATTCAGGCGCAGGGATAGACATTTGGCATTATTAGTTGTAAGTTTGGAATAAGTATTTTGGGAAAATATGTATTTAAGTCATGGATCAATAAAGTGAGGCAGAAGACTCTTGATGTCAAGAAAAATGTGTTTAGCATTAGTTTGTTAGCTGAAGACAGGAACACTCCACACACGGTGTCTCTGTGAGACAAGTTCACTAAAGAATTGGATAAGTTCAATTGTGTAACAGCTGGTCTCATGGAGCTGCCCACGTGGAGAGGACAGAAGTTATAGACTGGAGGTGTAGGAGTCTGCAGAGGAAAGACTAGTAAGTAACTTTGTGGTATACTTTACTCCTGAACAAATGTAAAAAAACCCCAAAAAAACGAAGAATACATTAAAATATAATAGTCTTTTGACTTCAAATTCAAACAATTACAAAAGATCTCCCTACAAAATGATGGCCATACATGTCAGTAGGTTTCAGAGACCAACTAAAGACTAATACTCTGGTGTAGATCCTCATCTTGGTGAAAAAGAAACTTTTCAGTTATTGTGTAAAAATACTTTAAACTAACTGGAGAAAATTACAGGTCAGATCTTGAAAATTTCTTCTTCACTCATCAATTCCATCTAATGTTTATACTGATTCGACTTTTCCTTTTACATTCAGTTTATGTAGACATATTTAATTTTGTGGTACATTTGACTTTTTTCAAAGAACCCTGCATCGCACTGTTATTGCTTCAGGCTCCTATGCTTTGGTGCATGTATCTTTAAAAGGTTAAGAATCGACCTTTATCCAAAATTAATCTTGCTCCACAAACACTTCTGGCAGACCTGAGGGAGTCTGGAGAAACTAAATAACTACTCCACTCACACGTAAGCATCAATTATATAGTTAACATTTATAAATAATTTACGTTCTCTCAGAAGGTCTTTCAACATTATAATGAAATCCAACGGAAAAGCTTGTCCAATACAAGCTAATCAAAAATGTCATCAGTGTGGTGAGGTTTTCTGGCTGGAGAGAAGTTGTGCTGTAAGATCCATTTTAAAATTTTGATCATCTTAGTTTTCTTTAATATTTTTTCATTTAGATTTTTTTATTGTTATCATTATTATTTGATTTTTTTTTATTTATAATTTAAGTATTTTTGAATACTATGTTTATCATCAATGCATCTCACTGGGGTTTTATCATCGCATCAGTCGACTGTGCCTATTCCTTTTGACATTATGCTGCAGAAATGCTCACAAAACTGTAAGCTGCAAAAGTGATGCGTGTATTTTGATGTCACCCATGTTTTATTCTGTCGTCTCTCCTCTCATTGGGTTCAAGGTTTGCAAATGCAGTTTTAACGGAGACGCCAGAAGAAACAGGTTGAGAAAATATTTGTAACAGTCCTTGAGGGGCTAAAGTTAGAATGAAACTGTTATATTTTCGATTCATTTAGAAATTATGGATTGTTTCTACATTGGCTGAATTAGGTGTATGTGTAAGAATCTGTGAAAATGTCTGAATACACAGCCACGCACCATTTTTTTTAAAATTTTATTTTATTTTTTGTGTGCACGAGTATTAGCTGTACCTGTGAACACCATCAGCCTTCTGCAGATATATGAAACTTTTGTGTGGTAAAACGAGTCAGTGCTAATGTAATTTGACAGATGAGAAATTCTCTAGGATTATAATTTGCTAAGAAAGATCAGTAATGCTGAAGCAATAGAGGATTTTATGTCCAACATTTTAATTGCCAGTTCCCTCTACATTCTGTTTGAATCCAGAAGGGACTGGAAATGGACCAGAGTGAGTCCAAACACAGCTGCTAATTTGAGTCAAATGCAGAAGATCATGAAAATCCTCTTGAAAATTCAAAATATATAACTTTTTTTTTGCTTTTTTAACCTGAGATAAGTAATAGTTTGAATTATTTGGTGCCATTTCCCAAGCTAAGGGTTGTTTTTGTCATTTTTAATGCGTTAAACGTGTTCGTTTTTGATGTGAAACACGGAAAACACATTAATCTGTCTGTTAATCACACCCTTTGAAATCAAATAGACAAAATACATCTCCAAATCCAGTCGTCTTTGTAAAGTTGATTGTTCCGTTACATGCTTAGACTCCATAGCGAACCAGCAGAGCAGAAATCACAGAAATGTCATGTTGAAAGGAGAATAGAGGCTTTAAATCCCTTTTCATGAATCCAAATAGCCATCCGTGCATTTAAAAAGATGGAGAAAGTCGGTAATGACAAAAGTTGCGCTATATGTCTTTGTAAATTATGCATTTCTTTCCCTTGCATCACCTGCGTCGTACCTGAGTCCCTTTGGCTTTTAACCTTGAAGTCGCGACGATCAAAAAGATGAAAATACCCCAACTTTGTCAACATTATGAAAAGCAGTTATGCAATAAGTCTCCCCAAAGATCGCGCTTAAAACCCCGAACGGTGATGCAATCGTCTTTTAAACGCCTAAACTTTCGTGTCATAATAGTTTCTTTATGAGTAAACGTGTTTGCTTATGAATGCAATATTTTGTTTAGATAGTTCTTTCTCCTCCTTGCATCATTTTAAACTTGCAGTATTATGTTTGGCAGATATTTGTGTTGTATTATTTGAAAGTGAAGTAATACACGAGCAGGATACTACACATTTTACATTACGCCATATGGTTTTGAGGAGTTAACATCATTATAACACGACTTTAAGCTCACAGGATTCAATTTTCAATCAAAAAATACTTTGATTTCATTACGTCAAGTTCAGATTTGTACTGCTACACTTCTGTATTATGTTTTCACCCCCGTTGGTCTTAGTTTTGGGTGGTTCTGTCTCGCACTTATCGCTTGGAGGATGCAGTTTCCCGTTGACTCATTAATCAGAGGAAGTGGGAGGAGAGACCAGGGCAGAATGTTTAAATAGAAGAGCAGAGGTAATTTAAGGGTACAAATGTGAGTGTTTGAATACCCTATATTGACCAAATTAGGTAATGGTACACACACACACACACACTGAGGTACATGGACTTTTGCATACTACAAGATCGTAAATGAAGCTTTAAGTGTTAACAGAAATGCAAAATATGTCACAGAAAGATTGCTCGTATTTGCATTTTGAACCAAGCGCATTTATTATTTTACTCTGGAAGTTCATCTCAGTGTTTGTCATACAATAAATAGCAAAGACGCTAAGATCAAACCCAAATTCATGCTTCCGTAGACTCGAAAATGGCCTCTGAAAAGGTTCTAAAATGAGCTGATCTACACCAGTTCAGCTCCTCCATCGTCTCCACCTTTTTCTTCTTCCCTTTTTTCTTCATCTTTTCTCTTTCTGCTGCCAATAAGGATTTCTTCTCAATCTTTATTTTTTTCTCTGTAAAAATTAAAACAGACGGTGATGAGTATACTGTAAATTCAAAGTTAACATGAAGTATTTTTATTGGATTACTTTGATTTTTGCGAATTGGCTCAACTAATTGGGACTTTTCCAGCATGGAGAGGGTGAGAACATAAGTCTGGGATGGATAAACAGAGGAACATGTCATATCAGCACTTATTCTTCTTCTACTATTATATTCTACATACAGTATTAGTATAATCAATCAATTAATCACATGCAACAGAAAAAAACCAACAATATCCCACCAGCCCAGCCTCCTGCCCCACTGTTTAGTATAAGTGCATCTACTTCACGTACCTTGTGATCCATCGGTGGAGACGAGGGACACAATCTACGATCTATCTGACGAGCGACTTGCCTCGCTGTTCGGGCCTGTTTCTCATACAGTAATATATCATCTCTCTTCATTGCGTTCCACTGTAGATAAATAAAATGCATTAGTATTTGGCGTATTCCCCCAGAATCTTCAGAACATGGTTAGTCGTAACTAACTGAAGGTGAAATCTTACACGTTCTTTCAGCGCGTCACTAATCACTTTTGAATCTTTGGTTTCCAGCTCTTTTCGAACTGCAAACCAGTTCTGGTCCCTGAACCTGCTGAAACCAGTGGGGATCTCAAGGGTGTCCGGGTTAATCTTTCTCTTTGGCTTTTTGGGGGGTTGGGAAGGCTTTGGAACTGGCCTAAATCAGGTAAGTGCACAGTTAGATATGATACATAGACAATGTGCACAAATACAATAATAGTGGCTTATATTTAAGAGAACAATTATAATTATTAAGCAATTAGATAAGGTGTTAGACAAAATTTCTGAAGGTTTGTGTACCTTGGTGTTGCCTCTGTGACACAGCCAGCGATAGTCCAAGGTGGAGGAGCAGTATCATAAACTATTACTCCAGCTCTAAAAAGGAAAGCAATAAATCAACCAATTAGTGGAACAACTCATCTCAAAAATGCTACATGTGTTTGCAGCATCAGCACTTACTCAATGCCACAGGGTTGCATGTCCATGGAGATCAAATGCTCATATGTACACTAGACAAAGCAAAAATATCTCATAAGAAAAATTAACAAACCAACCAGGAATTCATCAAATACAGTCCCATGTTTCCATACCACTTTTACCTGACCACCGCAGTATATACAGTGCCCAATGAGGACTGGGCCTGTAGCCACCATTGTAACTGTCCTGAAAGAAATTAATCATTAGATACCACACAACCAGATTGAGTCAGGAGAAGGGTTTTAACAGTTTGTGAAAGTTTGCCTTTTACCTTGATGTTGACTCCATGGCAAAGTCTGTATTAGGTCTGGGAGCATCGGTGGAAAAGGGCACCGGAGGAGGTGAGATATAGAGGAAAAATAAATACAAAATTAAGGAATGCATTAACTCTTTTTGATTTCAACAACTTAACAATGGCTGATTTGTAGTGGCAGTACTCATCACATCACTGATCACACTGAACAGTTACTTATGTCATGCTTTACATTTGTAGGAGAGGCAGTAAAAATGCCTAAACTAACAAAGACAGTGGATAACTATATACACAATGGATATTTCACAGTGTTAAATGTAATATTTCTTTGATAAAGCCAGTAAAACGTGGTGGATTGTATCTCAGTCATATCTCACAGGATGTAGGTGGACAACTACATGTGCTACACAAATCTCTGTTGGATAAAGTACTCACTTGTTGCTCTTGTTTGGTCGATGTTCTGAGTTGAAGTTTGGAGCTAAGTCTGTGTAGAGGTGGTGAAAAATGTGTAGCTTTTGGCTTTTGGTTTGCTGTCTGCTCAGAAATGGTACAAGCTCAGGAATGAACTTGATAAATACATAAGTAAATAAACAACTCCATCTCAAATCAAATTCAAATGTATACATGTCTAGAGTTCAAATTGTAGCATGTGATGCCATAACCCCAGCCATCAAATACTGAGAGGGTAAATTAACAAATGTTAAATCTTTTTTATTTCAAGTACTGACTCGAAAACTCAGCCTGCAATGAGAGAAATCTAAAGAAACACATTTAACCTACTCATTAATTTAAATAAATGGGATAAAATGTTTAATTAATAAATATTGTGATTGTAGCAGTAAAATATGTTGTGTAAGAGGTTCTCTTATTCTCTTTCACTGATAAAATGGTATAAAGTAGCTCTAATGATATTTATTTCTTTTTCCTACGTTGTTTTGTGATTTATTGGGCTCGTGCACCACAGGCAAGTGTAAGAATGTGACTGTCTTCCCCACGCTTCACCATTTTTTTGTAATCTGTATGATCAAATAAATCTCAAGTTATTGCAGCACTAACAATTTCAAAATTGTTTTGCCGGGAAAGTTCCACAGTTTGACATTGAGCATTCAGGGCCATTCTATAACATCTCCATGAAGGGAAGCAGGTAGTGGATTTTTAGGAACTGTGTGAGTAGAGTTTGGGCCTGGCACTGTGGTGCTGATGAGGCCTGGTACTGGACTGGCATAGATGCTGTTGTACCACCATGCTCCATACTCACAGTGGCAGGAACGATTGGATCACAAGGCTCTCATCACTTCTTACTATGGACAGTAGGTGCCTTGGGTGTGCTCCAAATTCTAGGTAAGAAGTTAACGTGGCTGCATGGGTCTGGGTGCCACATTGACTAAAAGCTTGGTACAGTTATACAGACCAAGAAGGAACGAAAGGTGCAAGCAACATAGTCGACTGCAGATGATATACTGTTACTTGGTTGAACCATACAGGCTGCAAGGTGTGACTGTTCTTGGATGCTGTATCCACTTGGTCCAGGTGATGTGGACTCTCCACACACCACTGTAAAGCTGGGTTGGGTGTTTACTCGGGGCGCTGTCCACTGCCTCGCCTTATCGACTGCAGGGGAGGACAGAACGTGAGAGAACCCGAGCGCTGCAGGTAGCTGGCCATCATTTGTTGCAGAAGCCGTCTGGATGTTGAGTGATGCAGCTGCTGAACGCTCTTGTGCTCTCATCCTGACGAGTATAAGTATAAGGCATGAACGAAGGAGGAAGCCTGACCTGGTCACTCTAGAGGGGCATAGGAACCTACTGTGACCATCCTGTTGCTCCTCTGACAACAACCAAACAGCTGAAAACCCAACTAACTTCATATAACATGAACCAATTCAAATATAGGCCAAAATAACCATTATATATAACTAAGGGACAAACAACTACCAAGCCAAATGCAGTTGTACGGTAGAAAACAACATCATCAGTACGTTTCAATCAGGACAAGCACACACAATTATCACATCACTGAAATACCCTGATGTTACTGAGCTTAGTGACCCTGTAAAAATCATGCACCAGACTATGACAGTCTTTTGGCAGTCAGTCAAAAGAGGGTAAATGCGCAACAAGAAGGCAGCCGGTTTTGACAGAAAAAGGTGCTATTCCCATAGTACGAATGTGTCAAAGCACCGTGAACTCTGTGCACATCCCACCTGTGAGTTTTGCCACAATAAGTCGCATATAATAAAATGTCTGGCAGTGTGAGAGTGGAACCAACCGTAGATCTGCTAAGAATAAGACCTTTATTTTATCTTTATTTTTATCTTCATAGGACTAGAGATGTGTACTGATCCAGTTTTGTTCATTCTGATTCTGATTCCTTTGACTTTAAGTATGTGCCGAGTGGAACCAACCGTAGATCTGCTAAGAACAAGACCTTTATTTTATCTTTATTTTATTTTTATCTTCATAGGGCTAGAGATGTGCACTGATCCAGTTTTGTTCATTCTGTTTCCTTTGACTTTAAGTATGTGCCAATACCTGATATTAACTGATACCAGTATAGGGATGGAAACTGGCATTTATTTCCTGAACAGTTCACTTATTACACAGAGATCCAATAGTGTTATGCAACTTTTTTTCGACCAAATCACTACTGAAGAACTTAAAATATAATATATAAGTAATATAAGTTCAAACTTATTACACAGAGATCCAATTGTGTTATGCAACTTTTATTTGACCAAATCACTATTGAAGAACTTTATATAAATATAAGTTCAAACATTATGAGACAAATTCATATGGATAAACACTAAAATATGATGAGATATTCTAGTTATTATCAGCTTGTAAATAGTCATATTACATTAAATTAAAGACCCGACCATGATGTCAACCGATTTTATGGAACTGATATATGATCTAACAAAATTTTCCAGTATCGGTATCGGTATTGGTGCATCCCTGCATATTGTCACCTTCCTAAAATAATTGCCTAAATAAAAGTCACTTTTTGCTTACTTTTTACTTGCCATAAAAAATGCCATAATTTCAGTTTTGGGGGGAGTTTTTTGTGTTTCCTCAAAAACCTGAAAAAAATACTTATGCGATTATTTTAGAAAGGTGTCGATATTCAAAACACTTACCAATAAATGATTAGTTAAGAGGAACCAGACTATAAGTACTATAGTACCAGTACTATACTGGTCTATAATGACCAGTACTATAATGGTCCAGTGATTGAAATAAAAAGTGCATCGTAACCTTGAGACTAAATTCATATTCAAAAGGCTGCAGTGTGTCACAGCTGGTTAGGTTTTACCATAGCAAATACCACCTGACACAGGCCTGGGATTCACCTGTGTCACCTTAGAAAACCTTCAACAAGTCCACAAAGACATCAATACAGTGTCTCCCCTGGTACATGTCCCAGTACTAAATATGCTCAGAGTAAACAGTGTATTTGACTTTGTTGTTTTCATAGCGCTGACCTGTACATTACATTACCAGTCTGACTCAAGGATAACTCAGGCAAAAAGAGGGGCACCCGTCTGGTACATGTCCAGGACACACTTGTAGCTGGAGCAGTGTGTCACAGCTCTTTAAAAGGTGTGACACAAGCTGAGAGGTGCTTAAAGGGGTGTTATATCTGCACATCACTGGTAACATGACAACCATAGCACAAGGCTGTATGAAGAGAGGACACGCACACACACGCACACACACACACACACGCACACACACACACACACACACACACACACACACACACACACACACACACACACACACACACAAAAACCCAGACATGTGTGTTAGTGGCAGTCAGAAGTAAAACTAAATGGGCAGAATACCACAATAAACTGGGACAAAGTGCTGGACATCTGAAATAAAGAGGCACCAGAGAAACTGTGTACAAGCTTTTTGCTGATACTTATAGTGAGGAATTTTTTCCCTTATAGCACTGAGTGAACCAGGAAATAAACCTGCTGTCTCTGCCTCTCATCCCACTGCTTTAACTGTACAGACCTGTGTGTGTTTATCACAGAACTGACCCGTGGACACTTGAGCACATTGAACACATGGGTCATTAGGTTATAATTTGTACATTTTTAATTTTACTGAACGAATGCATTTTATTCATCTAAAAGCACCTTTAATAAAACTAGTTTGCTGACTTCTGATGGGAGCTGATGTCACAGTAAATATTATCACAACAGAAGCTTAGAGCCACAGTTCACACTAGTAGTAGTTTTATTTGCACCAAAATAACTACACGACTCTGCTGAATCCTACATGTATCACTGGTTAAAAAAATAAAATTAGGAAACAAAGTAAGTAAGGTGGCGGTGAAAATGGGGGTTTACTGGCAGTATGGCATCTTGAAAATAAGTTATGAAAGATTTCTCAAACATGCTCAAACCATCCCAAATACAACTGAGATGGTAAAGGGGAAACAACTATAACATGGTTATGGTGACAGTCAATTAAGTTTCACTAGAATATATCAAACCAATGTGTACAAAATATATACATGTATTTCTTTTTAAAAATCAAAATAATAAGACTTGTATTGAAGCTGTGGGTGGGTGTGATGTGACAGAAGCTACAGTGTTCAGGTGTGATACGTTCATTAAAGTCTGCACTGTCCACCATTAACAAAACAAGCTACAGTGTTCAGGTGTGATATGTTCATTAAAGTCTGCACTGTCCACCATTCTGCTTTTTTAACAAAATGCTGTGCTTTTGTTCTTTTCAAGGCCGTCTCATTTTTAGATCTGTGAATATGTTCATAACCCTGACACTAGTGCTATTGCATTTTCAGAGCAAACGTAATTATACATTGCTCTTGGTATGTTATTAAAGCAATATAATCTAATGAACTTACTGCAAGATTGTTTTCTTTTGTCTTATGCATGAATTAAATAAAAGCCTTTTCTGTTTACAGGGTAATTTAGCAAACTAATTAGACCAACGCCTATTGTTTCTGTAGAAAACACTTCTTAGAATAGACATAATCATATTCCACAATGCATTTAAATAGATATTTTAGTTTTAATAATGCGTGGTTTGTGCATAAGAGCTTGGAATGGCCTTGTTTTTTTCAGCTAGTGATAGATGATTTATCACAAACAATGCAGCCCTCACTGCACATGGTTTGCACACAATTCATTACACTCATTCAGTACTGTCTCTTTTTTGGTCTTCCAGTCTTAGTCTAAGTGTTCTTGTAATTACAACTCTGAACATGCCCAAATCACAAGCTCTCAATCATCTCAACTTCTAATTATACTGTCAAAAAACAAACTTGTGCCCTTTACTAAACCAACAATGTAAATATGAAAGTTGTAAAGACTATAAAAAAGATCAACATATCACCTTTAATTTATTATCTCTCAGACGTAGAGGCTTTTTCAGTGAGAATCGACAATATGCTGAGTCTTAAGTAAGGGAAAAACAGAACTTGTTCCTTTTTTATTCTTCACTTAACTTATCCTGATAAATGTATGAGTGATTTTCACAACCCTAAAGACCAGAGCAGAGTTCAGCCATGACAGTAAAGCTAGCAACAACTAGCATGCTAACGTGCATGCTATTGGACAATAAAATGCTTCATTAAGCTTATATAGTCTTAATCGTATAAAGGATTATTTTAGAATCTTTTTAAGTAACGTGTGGTTGCTATACGACCAAAAAAGTTGCAAAAACAAGAGTTGATTATACAATATACTTGTGCTTTGACAAGTTTTGCACCAATACATGAGAAAAAATTGGGTAAAGCACTGAGTTGGTATAAAGTGTTTGTCCACTGAAGGCTGGGAGTTTGTATCTCGATCTCAACATAAACATCATTCGTAGAAAAGAAAGGCAACAAACTTAACCCACCTGGTGTTCACTGCATGTGTGTGTGTGAATGGGTGAGTGGTGTGTAATGCGTTCGTAAAGCAGTATTATAAAAATATGACCATTTAACATTTAGATGCATCTGTTTCATTACATTTGTTTTGACCTCCAGAGCTACTTATTCAATGTGTCTGTATTGGAGAAAGGCCAATTTTGCAGCAGTACATAGTGAAAAATTGGGCACTGTGTCTGTAATCACGATTGAAAGACAGTGGACTGTGATTGTGTGAGCGAGTGAATAATGAACAGCACTTATTAGTGTTGATGGTCTGTGTGACGGAATAGCCCAGTCGAAACCTGTGCTAACCTGGACACGCCCAGACAGCCGTCTTGGTGCACACAAGTCCACTGTTAAATAGGGCTGTGTTGAATAAATCGATTTTCCGATTCTGAATCGATTCGCATATTAAATTCTCAATATCGATTTGCGCGTCCAAAAATACTAAATATACTAAATATATATAAATACAATTGTTTTTTAGTAGCCTATTCCCCCGGTAAACTTTTATCTAAGTCGCGTCCATGGTATTCACGTTGTGGCGCACTCGCACCATAGACTCTGCTGCTCTCGCCACCGTGACAGACAACGGCGCTAATATGGTGCGTGCGGATCATGGGTCTAACTCACGTCGGCTGCTTTGTGCATAGAATCAACCTCGCTTCACAAGCCGGTCTCAAACTCCCGAATATTGCACGTCTGCTTGGGAGAGTGAGGCACATAGCGAAGTGTTTCCATCGCAGTACTACAGCCACTCTCACAGCCATCAGTAACTACCAATACTTGCATCATTTGCTGTTAAATGTCAATCTAATGCTAGTTTTAACATGTTGTATGTAAAACAGGTTAAGGTTAAAAAAAATATTTTTAAGAACACTAACCAGAATCGAGATTGGATCGGATCGGATCGAATCGGGATAATCGATCCTTAATCTTAAGAATTTGAATCGAATCGATTCTTCAGATTTGAATCGATACCCTGTAGGGCTGGGTCGATCCGATTCTTAAACCATTCTTAAACCATCCACATCCATTATTTTGTCCGCTGATAAACTTTACCAGTACACATCTCCCGACCACACGCTCCACTGTCAAACCATCACCATCAAGTATTCTTTCCCGCAATAAAATATAAATATATTTTCCTTAGAGCTGCTACCGGTGCAGCGATATGGCCATGTTGCTTAATATATTTTTATGTATTTTCCTATATTTTTGTTGTCATACTTGATATGGGTTTTAGTAGTTTTAGCCAATTAATACAAGCCAATTTTGTATTAATTGTCTTGAGGGAAGCTTTGGGGCATAAAACAGGGCCACTCTCCCTCCCTCAGTCAGTCTGGGAAGCACTTTTGAAACTTTTCATTTTGGGAATATTATTAAAACATCAAAACATCCTTCTAACTCCTTCCATCGTTATTACCCCAGAACAGAACCTCGTCACAGTCTGTCATTTTAATGGATGTTGCCGAGTGGATGAACAATGCATTCTGTTTGCCTATTCAACATCTAAACATTGCACACACAATAGGGCTAATTATCCATACACATCCGTTTGTTATGTAATCATTCATTAATTCACATAATATTGATGGCTGTTTTTGGCTCTTGCAAGATTTATTTCAGTAACAAGAAAGTATTTTGTTCTTTGTCTGTAGTTTCTTTGATAAAATGGTGTAAACATTCTCCGCATGATGGAATAAAGAGAGTTTGAGCCTGGCAAACTCAAAGGAATGTCAATGTGCAGGAGCAGACTGCTTTATATGTGAAACAAAAGCTGTGCGTAATATAATATTTGAGGTGGAGATGATAGAAGGACAGCGCGACTTCGGATGACTTTGACGACTGACGGTTTTCTCATTTGCACTTTTCGCTGGTCTTACTTAGCGACTTGCTAAGTGTATAATGAAAGTAAAGATAGAACGATATATCGGTTCGCCAGTATATCAGGCCGATATTTGGAGCTTTAAGGATATTGACTATCAGCATTAAATCTCCAACACAAGCCGATATTTTTGAGGGGACGATTGCAGCCTAAAAATATCCATAGAGCTTTATTTATTTCATTCGTGCAAATATTTAACTGCTGAAAACGGGACCACACAGTTCTCTTATGGGTCTTTTCTATCAGTTTAAATTAAAGGATTGGTATCGACATCCGCCCTGAAAAAATCAATACCAACTGATCACTAATTGGAAGTTTAAAAACATTTGTAAAATATAAATTACATAGATAAACACATATTATTGCTCGGTGCTTTGGGATGTGTAGAATGAGGTGTCCTTGGGTTATTTGGTCAAACATGACATAAAACTACTAAAAAACACTTGAATGTCCATGAAGTCCAGTCAAGATCCAGTGAATATGAAATTATGAGGGTAAAGCATCAGCCCATTCTTATTTCTTCCCAATAAAGTGAGATTACGATTTATTTTATGCCACTCACTGTTGCTCTGAGTGTCTACATCAAATGAAATCTAGAATCTGGTTAGCTAACTTTTTTCCTCAAAGGCCCCATATTACGCTATATTTTAAAAATCTGTTATGTTTTCTCATTTAAAACATACCTGTTTTACCAAAGCTGTTTAACACATACTCTGCATATTAAGCTCTATTGAGTTTTTGCCCAATCAGAAAATGCTCTGTTCGACCTTTTGATCCATGTGTTAAAACAGGAAGTGCTCCACTGTGTTTTTAAACTCCATACACTTTCACCAGAATCATTTGGATCATTTCAGCTCTGGAATCGTCCCATCTCTACTGAAGTTAAGGTGAACTGTAGCTCTTAACTTGAAAACTACCACTTCATAACATGACGAGAACGGAGCATTTTTAATTTTTTATTATAATAAAAGTTGATAAAAGTTTGTGTGAATGAAACAAAACACAGCTCGAGGTTTGGCCTTTTTGGCCTGGCCTGGCAAAAGGACACTTTGTAGATCATTATTTTTTTTTTTTATATATTTTTTATTTTTATTTTATTTTCTTATACAATTTTAGTATTTCTGTATCTCTTTTTTTTCACTTTTATTTTGGGTATATTTATTTTACTTTACTTTTACTTTACTTACTTTATTTCACTTTTATTTTGGGT
Organism: Scartelaos histophorus; assembly: GCA_000787155.1. Lineage (NCBI taxonomy): Eukaryota > Metazoa > Chordata > Actinopteri > Gobiiformes > Gobiidae > Scartelaos > Scartelaos histophorus. The sequence continues at coordinate 1,055 of KN489243.1, read as the reverse complement.
ATATTTATTTTACTTTACTTTTACTTTACTTACTTTACTTTACTTATTATTTTCTTTTTCTAACGTACTATTCAAGTATTATATTTACTTACTTGAAAAATTGCACTGACTTTTATATTGTATTCTTGCTCTGCTTGGCAAAAAATGTTCAATAAAAATAATTATTAAAAAAAAAAAAAATGTTCTTAATAAGGGAACAACATTATGACATTGCTAAAAGCTCACAAGAGTAAATTGTGCAAACTGTAGGACATTTAAATGCTTAACATTCCTCGCCAGCCTGCCTTTTTGTATAAACTATTGGAAGTGTAAGTGTAAGTCTTATTTCCCATACATCAACTCTAGTGTGACTTTCTTTGGACGCAGAAGTCAAGGTTGAGTGATGCTCCAATCTGCTTGATTTCAATGACTCACTCGAATAGTTTTTGAAAAGCACTAGAGCTTTTTCCATATGACCTCTGTGTGACTGTCTGCCTGCTTTTCCTCACAGCACCTCAGACTCAGAGGGAACACTGCGTCTCCATAAAGAAAGCCACTGCGTTTTTATGTTCACGCTGATACTGAACCACCGGTGCTGGTCACAGTAAAGAAAGCCGTACTTCTCCCTGACATATCTGATCTATGTGAGAGTTAATGTTGTGATTCTCCGCCCACTACGACACCCACACCCCCCGCGTACACATCCGCATTCATCTCACTTCATCATATTGTTTTGATATGGTTTGATGGCCGTGCAAGGAAAGCGAGTCTCAGTATGAAATTAATACCTGAAGTTTGTCAAGAATGTGAACTAAGAGGCTTAAATGTGCACAGCATAACTTTTCTGCTGGATGGTACGATACGCTGATGTTTGACCTGGAATGTTCCACTGTGTTGCATTAAACTGGTGATGACACTAGACCAAAATGTGAAATCTGGATTTAATCAGGTTTATTTTTGTTACAAAAAATATGGAGAAAGTTTAGGTTTTTTTGCCCTGGCCCAGAGACCAACCCCCCCCTGTCACTCCTGCTTAACTCCACCCCAGCGTATCTGAGCTCTGAGTATTTATACAG
>KN489238.1:0-15735 GCA_000787155.1 Scartelaos histophorus | reverse complement strand
CTTGTTGTTGGACATTCTGTATTTTTGAATTATTAATTAATTACTAATTATTATTATTATATTTTTTTTCTTTTTTTTGCTCATTCTCTGACATTTTTGTTTGCTAATTTAACAATTTTGTGAAGCCCGCCGAGATAACTTTTGTTATGATTTTGGGCTATACAAAAATAAATTGAATTGAATTGAACATTGGGGATGTTCCACAGCGTTACATTATACTTCTCTGTCTTACATGTATTTCATTACAACACATCGCCTAGAATGAAAGTGTAGTCTGAGTATTGTGGTAGTGACGCAGATTTGCAGACTCTATGTATATAGTATCTTAGCACCACCGGGTATGGAGTGAAAGAATAATGCATACAATTGTAAAGTGAATTGGAGTGTCTGGAAAAGCACTATATAAGATGAATGCATAATTCTTCTTAATATGAATATGTGTTTTATTGCTGCAAAAAGTCCTTACTATTCCACAGGACAGACCAGTCTTGTAACGCTTGCTTCCATGACCGGCTTGTCTCCATAGAAATAGATAAATTTAATGCTACGCAGTGTAGGACATTTCAGGCAAAGAAATATCTCCATGGAGACAAGCAAGTAACAGATGAGAGAGAAAGAGACGAGACATGGAGGTAGAGAGAGATTTTAACTCTTTCGATCCTTCACATTTGTGTCTCTGCCACAGTATGACATTTGTGGTGTAATTTTCCTCATTAAAACCAAACGCTCACGACTAAATCAAACATCTCGCATCAGATAGAACTGTTTAAATGACCTTCAAATAATCTGATAACGAGAATTCAGATAATGATCAGATTTCCGTCAATGCATGTTAACACAAGCATTGTCAAACACTTTGGATAACTCGCGTATTTGTTATATCAGTGGCAGACAGATCATTAAAAGCTGTGAACACCAAACCGTAACAAATTGTAACAGTCATGTGTACTGAGTCCGCTTCTCTGTTTGAAACTTAACGCCTCGCATTATTAGCACACGCTTTTTTGCTTCGCCGCGATTTATCATAAACACGACGGTGAGATAAAAGCGCCATTACTGCTGACTTTGTTTGTCCTCAACGCGACTGCTTACTGACAACCTTAAGAAGTGTCTGCTACATCACCATATAATTAGACCGGGCCGAGGTCGAGGAAGCAGGATGCAGATAACTTTGTGACACAAACAAATGCACCAGGGCCCATTGTAGTTCTCCAAAGTAGGAAAGTACAGCTGTTAGGGCTCGGATAATGGGCTTTCAGACAAAACACAAACTTTTGAAGAGCTGTTCTTTGGTGTTTGCTGCAGAATACATTACATAGGCCGTGCACAAAATGCTATCTGCCTTATAGCCCAGAGGTGGAGTGTAACTAGATACGGCTATTCAAGCTTAGAGGAAAGTTTGGAGAGAAAAGAATGAGCTGTTTCTGAAAAAAGGCTATTTACTCATTCACTTTAAAGGCTATTGTGAGCTATAAGCAATGTTATGTGTAAGTTTTGTAACGTAAAACTGACACAATAAACTGTTTTGCTTGGTAATGAAATGGTACATTCCCTCAAAGTATTTCCTCTGGAAGGTCTCAGACTCTTTCTCTGGGAAAGTCTTCTGCCACATATGATGTAAAAACCTTGCTTTATAAATCTTTGCACCGTAGAGCTCCAGGTTTCCACAGAGGGATCATAGTTCCTCTCACACATGGCAATAAATGTTGTTGTATGTTACAAATAAAAATAAATATGGACTCGCACCAGAGAATGTAGTATAGTTTATGCAATATTCACATTATATTCTGCTGTGGCATTGAACTGCTCATCCTAAACCAGGAAGACCATTGATGAGCCTTCAACATTTGATGTGAAATGGACAAAACCGACCCCATTTCACAAGTGCATCGAGTTTACCCAGTATCGTAAAGTCTCTCCGTCTGTGGCTGTGGTGCTTTCCCATAAGTGTAGGAATGATAAATGGAGCTTCCTGACACTGCACATAAGCAATACCCAAATTTCATTGTGTTCCGTGGCATCGTGAGGGCACAAGCCAACAAACTTTTATAGGCCATAGTGATTACTTGGCAGAGTGCAAAAACACAAACATGAGCCTGCTTATGGAGAACTCGCCTTCGTGTTTCAAACTTTATGCACGTCATGATATCCAAATATTTTTCAAAGCAAGAAGCCATGTGAGTCAGAATGAAGAGAACACAGAGTTTAACTTAAAGGAGCTGTATATGTCCCCAGATATGAGGCAAAACTGATAACAAATGTAACAAGTGCGTTGCTTATTAATACAAAAACACTGGGTATGATGGCCATATTTAACTTTATTATCTAAACAGAAAACAGAATGATCACAAGTCTCTCATTTGGGTTACTAAAGCTGACTTCCAGGTGGTTTAAACCTGAAAAGTCCCTCTTTGATCTGAATTCTCACTACCTAAAGCGGAGGAGTTGCAGCCAATGATTAATCGGTGCCTCTGCTGCTCCAGCATATGCTCTGTATACTGAGGAGGGGCTAAGCGTCCTCCATACAGGCTTAGCCACTGGCAACCCAGGTCCAGTTGGGATTATATCATTTCTAAAACTGTAAGAACACAGGTTACATACAGTTCTTTAAAAAAACAAATCTATACATCACACATGGTCCAATCTTTACTTTCATATTATTCAAATGACTGGAAGTTGACATCTGGCTGTCTTAATTTGTAAATTTTAAAAAAAGATTTTTACACTTGAATGCCAAAGTTTTTCATTATAATTAGTTTGATCAGAAATGTATCTATAAGACTGCACACCAACCTAAATAATCTGCCTTAAATGAACACTGGGTACAAAAGTAACAATCACCCAAAAACTGGAGTTTCATTGAAGACAAAGCTATAAAAAGATGAGGATAAAAAGATGTACTTGAGTATACGTTCTATGAATACTAAAAAGGCCATTGTGTGAGTGCACAGCAGACTTACACTTCCATTGAACCTGATGATTACTCTGATGCACATTATAAACTTTAACACTTTCTGGGATAATTACCCATTTATTTTCATTCATTTAATCTGCGGTTTCAGTTTTAAAACCACCGCCTGGTCTGAGAATGGAAAAAAAAAAAAAAAATGTTTGGACCAATAGATGTTCAGATTTATATGACGAGTAAATAAATATGACGAGGAAGAGTTGTCGGACATCAGAAAGTCATTAAACGCCGTTGAGGAAGAGTTGTCATTAAAAAAAGTCATTAAACTTTATGACCAATGAACTGACAAAAATTTCAAATCAACAAAAAGCCATTGTTGAGCTCATGGAAGAAGTCAAAGAACTGAGAAAACAAAGCGAGGAGAAAGACAAAAGAATCAGCATTGGAAAACCGCCCGGAGCAGTAACAGGATAAATGACATCATTATATCTGGGCTCAGCATAAAGTGTGAGCATTGGAGGGGGAACCCACAGAGCCAGACCTGGAGTCAGTGGAGTAACAGGTTTTTAAATTTTTTTGATAATAAAGAAATCTCTATCACAAGTGAGGACATCAAGGCCACATTCTGCCCTGGAAAGACAAACAAAAAACACACAATAAGAGTGAGGCGTGTCAATAGAAATCAGAAAAGTGCATTACTGAAGCAAGGATGGAAACTTAGAGGCTCAAATGTCTATATAAATGAATATGAAAAGTCAGAAATTGCAAGAAGAAAGAAAACGGAACAAGATCCAGTCAACATGGTCCTCAAACTGCAATTCTTTAATAAACTCTTAGGATGCCTGAATAAGCCAGCACAGGATCAGCAATGCTCTTCATATGAATTACAATACTCATCCATATACTTTGGAAAGCAATGAACTAAACTTGAACAATGAACTACATCTAAATAAGAAATTTAACTCACATGACTTAGCAGATGTCAACCCAGATCTGAGTTTCTGCTTAAATAGTAACTGCAAATACTATGATAAACATCAAATATTAACTCATCATTAATAATACCCATTAATGGAAGAATTTCAACTGCAAACCTGTATAACATTGTGGATTTTTTACATGCACTGAATATGCTTTGATGTTGCAATATCAGAGACGTGATTAAAGATAGAAAAACAATTATAACATTGATGGATATTATTTGTTCAGACAAGATAGAAACAGTAAGAATGGGGGTAGTAAATAAAAAGCTGTGTTGTAGATAACCTAATGTATTACCGTATTTTTGGGGCTATAAAGTGCACCGGATTATAAGGCGCAGTATCAAATAATATGTCAGTTGTGTCATTGTCCACACATAAGGCGCATCAGATTATAAGGCGCAATAAGAGAAACAAAACGAGTGTCGGATAAATCGAACTTTATTCAGGTCATTTACAATAACTCTCAGTTGTAGCTAACACAAAAATACAAGTTTAACAGTTGGTGATTTGGGCATCAAACATGCCCGGATCCTCTCAACATTGTTCAGTTCTAACACTAAAATACAAAACCTGAAATCTGCATGGTAATGGGTGCATTTTGGGTCCTTGTACAGCACACGGCAGAACTACCGGCATGTTGCACAGTATGTGGCCAACATATTACTCCTCCTGACTCGCCCACTAATATGTTATTAGACTAATGTGGACAACATCAAATCGGTTGGAGGTTAAACACAACCAAAGGTCATACATAAGGCCACTGGTGATTTTTGAGAAAATGTAATGATTTTAGATGCGCCTTATAGTCCAAATAATACGGTACTTATGAAATAGAAACGACAAATAGGAAAAACGTACTGATAAGCTGCATATACAGACAGACAGGATCAAACAAGCAATTCAGAGACTACAGAACTAAGATATTTACACATTTAGACAAGTCATCCGCAGTGACTTCAACCTAGATTTATTAAAAACAAACTCTCATTTACCTATGGAAACATTTGTCAACACATTATGCAGTAACTCCTTCCATCCTAAAAGAATCAGGCCCAACAGTGGTATTATTGGAAACTGAACAAAATCAAATTAATATAAAACATGTAAGATTAAAGAATGAGTTAAATATGCAGGCTTTTATGTTGAGCTTGAAAAATCTGAACTGGGACATGGCCTTAAACCAGTTATGGTGCATATATTTTTTTTTAGGAAGCTTAAAAGAGTTGCATGATTTATTGAACGACTTAAATGAAGACCTGAATAGTTGCCTATATATAAATAGCTTTAAACCATACTACAAAAATAAAATGTATTCAAAGTATGCTGAAGTAGGATGAGTATAGAACAAGGACAAGGAAAAGGAATATTAAATTGAATTGTATTTAACAAACCAAAAAAGTAGAAATGTAAGCAATTATTGTGAATAAACGTACTAATAGCAGTCAGTTACAGCTCTCACTATCTAAAATGTGAGATGTTTTGGAGTTTATAAGCCTGCTGACACCACCTGCTTGTTTCTATGTACATATAACTTTAAAGGAATATTTTAGAACATTTTAGGTTTAAATAATAATTCTAATCATGCAACTTTTCTGGTGGAGGATGCCTGCTTAGTCCATGGAAATGTTACTGCTTTGCCTGGAATGCTCTATGCTGTGACATTAAACATTTCAATCTAGTATTTCTTCAATACATGTAATTCTGTTGCTCAAAAATACAATTCTCTCCTTGTATAAGTGTGACGCTCCGCAGATCTGACCTGTAATGTAGTCTATAGTTGTTTCCCTTTCATATAGATATTGTTAATCTCTACCGTGAAACATTCTAGACAAAGCAATGATCGCACAGTGCACAGGTTCATTTTTAGCATATAATAAAATAAAGTAACAGAAAAGATGGAGATAATAACATGTCTTTAACTTTTCTTAAGGTTTGTAGTGCCATTCTGAGTACATTTCCATCCAAAACGTATCATATTTTATGTTAATTACCATAAAAATTTCTCTGCAACTCGTGAATTTCTCATACCAGTGTACTCAGGTGATGCTCGCGGTCTCCTTCATTTCCTATGTTCTGGTCTGTCTTTGTGGAGTGAGACAGGAGGAGCAGAGGGCCCGGGCTCTGTGGCTCTCAGTGGGGCAGTGAGGAGCCTGTGGAGCAGCAGATGGTCTGGTGGGAGGAACAGGAAGCTTTTAGGAAACACACTGCTCCTGATGTTCAGTGAACTGACCCAACCAGCAGGGCCCCTGGACTGGATCTCAACGAGCAGGATTAAAGGTGCACCATGGAACTTTTATTCTGGGCAGTCCACCATGTGCCTGTCTCCATGGTGATGGTGCAGTATTACTTAATCTTGCTTTTTTAATTTTTTTTTTATTTGGCAGCTCAATAAACCTCATGTGCAAATCTTCATTAAACAATAGACTGTTACTGCCCTGCCACTCTACTCAAAGACAAAGACATTTTTTTTAAATGTATGATTTATTCAGATTTTTCAAAATTATAATTTATAAAATATGTGCTACTAAAACATTAAGCATATATCAACCACTTGTTACCCTACAAATGAAATAAAACAACTCAACTCATGGGGTCACCTCCAATGTTAAATTCAATTCAATTCAATTTATTTTTGTATAGCCCAAAATCATAACAACAGTTATCTCGGCGAGCTTCAAAAAATTGTTAAATTAGCAAACAAAGATGTCAGAGAATGAAGCAGAATAAGAAAAAAAATAATAATAATAATAATTCAAAAATACAGAATGTCCAACAACAAGCAGGCAGATGGATAATTGTCCCAGCATCTCCTGTCCTTAGACCCTCCTTCTTCGGCAAGGAAAAACTCGAAAAAAACTGTGGGAAAAAACCGAGAAACCTCGAGGAGAACCACAGTGAAGGAGAAATCCACTCTTGCATTGCAAATAACAGAAAGAAACTCAAAAATAATGTCCCAATATGTAGATAATGCAGGACAGGTCAAAAACATGTGAGTAAGATTAGCTGGGCCTAATTTGCAAAACACAGGAATCTTTTGCATGTCCTCATCAAACTGCTGAACTGTAATGAAAATGATCTTTCTACAGTATTTATTATTTTATAGTCAAATTTTATATGATGTGAGGTCATTGTGTAACTTTTCAAGTGGAAGGTCCGTCAATTGCTTTTCTCCATCTAGACAGAGTTATAGCTTTGTCTGGAATGTTTCACAGTTTGATATTAACTATATTTATGGAGACCAAAAAGAACCAGGTTACAGGTCAGATCTGTGGAGAGGCCACTCTGCTCACAGTCAGAATACCTGCCTTTCTAGGTATCTTTCAGCTATAAAATCACCTGTAATTGAATAAATGTAAAATAGAGCTGTTTGTAACTTGGTTTGGTTTGATCTCCATGGTCAAAGTTAAACTATGCACCGTTAAATGTGTAGTCGAACCTCTCGCCGTTCTTTAAATGTATTACGCTACCTCTTAAATGTAGCTCTCTGACCCATTGCTTTTGATAAGACTTTTCCTCCCTATACCTTTATGCAGCAACGTACAGTGAATGTATCTCAGTGATGCAAACAGCAGGCGCCATTTAGATAAAAAAGAATTATGATATGTTCCACTGAGCATATCATTGAAGCGCAGAACAGTCTCATGAACAGTGGACTTGATAACAAGACCACAGGGACAGACATGCGAATACGCTGATTATTCAGAGGAGAAGGGGGGATCAGGATGGCTTCATCACTCATAGAAGTGACTTTATTAAAGGTGGAATTATGCAAACTTGCTCCAACATAAGAAACTATATTTTTATTATAATAACCCTAATAATAAAACTACTAATATTTGATTAGTCACAATTAAAAATCACAAAATGGATTTAATTTTATGTGCATATCGTGTACACATATACTTTTTACCTGCATGTATGAGGGTGAAATGAACTATGAACCCTACTTGGATGAGATTACACAGACATATAGAGAAAGTAATAAAAACATAAGCAAAAGTATGTGTCCAAAAATCCCCAGCTGTGGTTCTGCAGCCAAAACATCTCCGCTCCTCTTTACAATCTATAGTCCCCGCTGAACTTGTGTCCACCCTTCAGCTCAAACCCAGCAGGCTGCAGGCTCCGCTGGTGCTCACTCACATGTACTGTGCAGTGATCCACGGGGCGCCAATAGCTATCGTTTACCCCCAAGGACTAGCACCAGCGCCCCCAGCTACTGATTAGCATGAGGCAATCCACACACTTGTATCTGTCCGGCTTCTGAGAGTAGAGAAAAACAGCAGGAGGGGTGACTGGGGGGCGCTAATCTTACCCACAAACTGAAAGCCCCTGAATGCACCGCGACCAAAACACACCGCACTCAATCAAAGCTTAATGTGGCCTACATGGGCTCAGGACATGAACATGTGAGTTTTATGTGTTGCGCTCAGGTTGGATTTATGTCTTGAGATTGGCATTTAATGTGACCAAAGAACATGCAAATTTTAATAGGAAGAGGTGGGATTAAAAAAAAAAAAAAAAATTGGTTGTATCCCATTGCAAAATATGTCAACTGAACTGGTTCTGTACAAAATTTTTTCACATGCATTTGAGGATATCCGCAGCCAGATGCGCTCATTCCAGCTTAATGCTTCTTTTCTTGCTTTGCATAAGGATCCCGCTGAAGACAAAACTGTTCCTCGGACGCACTTGAACTCACCATAACTTGTATAGCACATAGCACTGTTCTTATCCATTCATTAGCCTATAGTATCAACCAATCAATCAAACTTTATTTGTATAGCACTTTTCATACATTTGAAGAAGAAAGAACAGCTATTAAAAACAGCAACCCACCCACCCTCCTCCCCATTGTTTCATCCATATATTCAGCAGTTTAGACAAAGAAATAAACATAAACATAAAGCTCCTAAAGGTTATAGTAAAAATAAAGTAAAATGGAGAGCTAAAACTAGATAGTAACTGAGTAAAATAATAGTAATTAATTGAATGTAAAATGTTTAAGTCGGAGGTGCAAATATCCCAGTTACCATGTTGCCTGGAACATTACATATTAAGACAAAGTATTACTACTTATGATAAACCAGGGTGTGTTAGTTCCAGTATAATTATCACTTCTCCCTTCATGAAGAAGATAGTGACTTACAGAACCTTTCACTGCTCAAAGGCTACTTGGATGAGGAGAAAAATAACTCTTGAAACATTTTTGTCCTTGACAGAAGGTCTTTTTCTTTTGCTGTGGACCTGTCCTGGATATTTACAGAGACTTCTATCCTTTAAAAAAGAAAATGGAAAGCAACGTTACATTTTTTATATTCTAAATTATTTTCATTTGGATTATTTCTTGTTGGTTTTTATAGATTTTCCTGTAGTTCGGTTTTCCTCGTTGCTGTTGTGTCCTGCCCGGTGCATAAATACAGAGGTCGTGAAGGTGACAACTTGAACCTGCTTCAATTAGACAAGTAACAAGAACAGCTCCTATATCTTTGTGCCCTCCTCTGCCACTTTGACCCAGTAGGGCAGTGATGTAATTGTTTATTTTCTATTGTCAGAGTTGACACACCATCCGCCCATTACAGCAGGTAGATGGAGGAAACAAGATGGCCTCCTGACCCCTGGAGTACGTACATTAGCACCTGCTCTGACACAAACCTGCGATTTACAGAGGGCAGGTCGGGTCAATTATAATTTCCAACAATTTTGTGCGTTTATTTGCAGTTGTTTTCACACTCAGAAGTAAAACCAAAGCTATACATATTGTGCAGAAGTCTAATATGAAAGGACCTTGCTGTGTTTTCAGAGCATTTGCTTTTATGCATGTGGTAACTTTATTAAACTGAAGGTGCTGTCTGGTGTTGTACAATTTGCTTGTCTTGTGTTCCACAGTATTTATGCTTTCTGCAGGGTTGCCTCTCCACAGACCTGACATATAACTTGGCCTGGTGGCAACATCTGTTTGTCTCCAAAGTTTAAAACCATTCTGTGGAACATTCCAGGCAAAGTATAACATCTCACTGAAAGAAAGCAGGTGTCAAACCCTCACCAGAAAAGGGAACTCTGGTACGTTTGAAGCTAAAGTCAGTAGCTAGAGGTGGTCGAATACTGTCAGAAGCCAAAAAACGCCGCAGATTAGTGTTGCCTAGTTGGCTGCCTTGACAGGCTCAGTGCAACAGTGAGATCTCCGCCATGTTTTGGCTTCTGACAGTATTCAACCTCTAGCAATGAACTTTAGCTTCAAACGCACTGGAATTCCCCTTTAAGGTGCACACAACCCAACATTCGATTTCACATTTATTTGATTAAATTGGATTTTTTCACAGCTGTCCCAATCAACGGTAAAAATAAAATCCATTTTGCTGAATTTCTTTCTGTGGTGACACAGAACAAACAAACGTAAGAGTAAAACAGTTTCACTCCTCTGTGTACATGTTGAATGGCTGACCTCTTCAAAGGGCTTTGACTTTGGTGCTTTAAAGAGAGATGACTTGTGTCCTGTGTAGTGCTGTGCTCTCATCTGTCAGGTGTCTGCTCTGCTCCCATCAGCAGCCCACATTTCACTCTTCATTTAGCCATTACCCTTGTCCTGCTCCAATACAAAGGCAATGACACAATGCCAATAAGCTGTGCCCACAACCAACTATAAAAGACAACTGATTTAAAATTCTTTTTTTTTTTATTTAAATTTAACATTGATCATTATTATTAATAATTTTTGAGTAAAAGCCTCAGTATGCAACTTTTTATGCCCCCCACCCACAAAAACAGATTAGTTTAGCTGTTCAGAGGACTGTAAACATGCGTTCTTGCTCTCAGTGGCATCTCCACAAACCTGGCTCCTGCTCAGCCAGGAGGAGAGCCTCCTGCTTGTTTCTATGGCAGTGTGGTTTTTGGCTGTAATCTCTCACAGTATGACAGGAAACTCATCTATCATCATGGACAGTCTAACTGAGTAAGGTTTTAAATTTCTATTTCTGTGGAATCATGCAGGTGACATACCACCTCCAGAAAGGTACATTCATATTACATTATTATGTAATATGAAATGTTCCATCTTCTGTTAGAGAAGATACATTCAGTTCACCAACGTGACACTGATCAAAGATAGAGCAAACCGCAAGGAAATGTCAATGTGACAGAACTGACGCTGTCCTTGTAAGGATAATGTTTATGGAAAAGTTTGAAGTTTGTGTTGGGGTTAAAGCAGCATTTAACTGTAACATTTAACAAAAATCCAAAGTAAAAGCCAAAGCAGTGCAGAGTCATACTCCAGTCCTTCTTCCATGTCCACAATGTGCAGAGTCACAGCAGAAAGAAGCACCGGTCGTAAATGAGCTACTGCCAGATGTTTCCCACTGAGGCGGCTGTAGACACATTTCCTAAGATCCAGAATGCACTAATTCAGTACCTGATGAAGATGTGAGTCTGGTTACTGGTGAATCTCCCCAAGTTCAAATTAATCAGGTGGCGATGTGCACGGTCCGTCTGTATCAAAACAACTGTCTGCATAAGAGGAAGACAGACAGACGGCCAATGAGCTGCTTCATTTCACATGTGTTTTAGTGACGTGCTTCACACTTGTCGCTAAAACAGTCTGATCGCATGATCATGTTTTCTTCAGGTGTGAGACTTGATGGAGTGACCAGACTGATATTCCCTGTGGGGTAAGAGCAAAAAAAAAGTATCACACAATGAAATTTACATTCAAAAATGTCCTTGGAGAGTATACTTACAGATTTTGAGATCTAAGTTTCATATGTATTGATTTTGTGACTGGTGTGGAATTCTGTTCAACAGAAACAATTGAATTGATCTAGCTGTTTGTATATTTTTTGTTAGCTCAAATTACAAATGTGTCAAAAATAAACCCCTTAGCCTCAGCGGGTCCAGCTGTTCAAAAATATTGTGGAGTAGAAAGTACAGATACCTGCTCTCAAATGTAGTGAAATAAAAGTAAAAAGTAACCACTTTAAATTCCAATTGAATTCCAGATCTCTAAAATGTATATTAAATACAGTACTAGGTTATGTTCCACCTCTGGATATGCCTCTGTAAGTAATTTGCCAGGCAAGACCACAAACGTATGCACCACTCAACATCTGAGCACCACTACTTCATGTACTTAGAACTTACACATAAGGCAGAGCTTCTCCACCCTCCAAAATGTTAACAGTTCTTCTGCTTGTGCTACTGTATAAGTCAAACGCAGCAAATGGGAAATTGACAAACAGATATGGCTCATTAATAGTCTACACAATACACACTGCCCCCCTCCTCTGCATGTCTTTCTGATTTGTCTTCTTAACTGTTGAATTATTCCAGTCTGCTCCGGTGTGAGCTCCTCCTCCCTGTGTGGCCCCCAGATGCCCTCTCCCCCTGGGCCCCTGTCACTGCTGCTGTCTCTCCTTAAGGAAACACAGAGACACAGAGGAAATGTATGCTACTCACACCACTGATCCATGTTTGACTCCCCGCCCCTCTCGCCTCTCTCCCTCTCTCTGTATTCAGGGCCTGTCTGGTTAAGAGAATTTCCAAATAAGAAGCGATGAGACGTCCATTTTAAACTTTAATAAGCGCCCAAGTGCTCTGATACATCTTAATGCAGCAGACTCGGTGCCTTTGTCTCATACTCAGAGATTTGCCTGAGTCCTTCATCCAGAGGGGAGATAAATGATGTGAAATTAGCTGTCTTTTATCAGACTTGGACCACCTGTGCTTCACTCCTCAGTGCATGTGGAGTCTGGAGGGCTATGCTCCATTATAACGCACTATGGCTCCAGCATGTTTCGTATCATTAATCACCGTGGTGAGATTCAAGTCACAAGTCCAAAGCTGGACCGCACTTGAAATTGCCATGTTTAGATCACACATATTATCTATAATTTGTGTTGCTATTAACTTTTAAACATGCTTGAGTACTTTTGTTTTACTTTTGTACTTAAAATAATGGCTGTGTCAAAAACAAGACCTTATTTTCCATCTTAGGCTTTAAGTTTGGTGTAGGGCTCCATCTATTGACAGCAGAGGGAGTGAGCATATGCATGAGTGTTTGCTAATGTTTGCTAATAATGCACGAGCCTAAACATGTAGACAATAGTCATACAGTAGTAATGGACATGATTTGACAGCAAAAACGCTTAGAATCAGACTTGAACTTAAAGACTATACAGAGGTACTACATCTGACGTAACAATCCTGAGAAATTTCAGTGTTTTTTGATAGCTCAGGGAGTGGACATACTCCGCAAGATTCATAAAACATAAATGATGAAGCAAAAATACTATTCCAGGCATGTGTTTACTGAGAACAATCTTATTAGATGGTTAAAAAATTCCCAAAAATGTGCATAATGTGTCCAAGTATGCTGTTTAAAGATTGCGAGAAAGCGAATCCACTGTCGCAAAGTTTACAGCAGCAGTTTTGACATTAAAACTTTTATTTTTCACCTGATTTCAACTGTCTGCATATTGGGAACATGAGTTTAAAGTCATCTTAAGTTTGTCACACTATGTCACACAATGTTACAATCATTCAAAAGGACAAAACAAACGCAGTATTCAGAAATATTCCATGCCGTCCTTCGAACCAAAGTACATCTATTGTGTCATTATTCTGAGTTTTAACGTTGGTGCTATAAGGAAATGAACTGAACCACTGACCCTTCTCCATTCTGTATTGTTCATTTGTGCGCATTGTGGTGGTTGCCTCCTGCTGACATGTTGGATTTCTTTGGATGCCCTGACAGTGACCCATATTTTGTTGTGGGCAATGTGTCTCCCAATGGACACTGCAGGTCTTTGTAGTATATATGCATGTTCTCCCACGGGACTGTGACATTTCCTATATCCACAAGCGAAGAAATGTCATATACAGCATTGCTTTGCACATAGGGAACTCTAAAGGTTTGACGTATTTACACAGCATAATGAATTCTGCGCAATTTGTATTTCGGTGTTATGTCAAAATTAACGCAAACTTCCCGCGTCCGACCTCGAATGACTTTTCTCTTTCCGAACGTTCGGATCTAGTCCCATCTCGTGTGCTATTCTGAACCGCGGCTAATGAAGCAAAAGGAAAAAAAAAAAAGAAAGTGGACGAAAGCCAGTGCATCGACAGACAAAAGACAATGGGCCAAATCTCCGAGCGCAAACTGCCTCTTAACGGCCGTGAACAGCAAGCAGATCGGACAGGACAACACAAGCGGAGCAGGTAGAGCAAGACCATATGGAGACAAGTGCATCCACGCAGAGACGAGCACTGAAAGAGACAGAAGGGGGAATGAGAGAAGCTCGAAAAAACAGGAAGATGAAGAGAGAGGAAGATGGAGATTGTGATTTCTCTAATGCCATTCAGATCCCATCATGAATCGTCATTGCCATCGAATAAAAAATAAAGACGGCTACCTTCTTCACCTTTCAACCGTCGCATCTATTCATTTAAAGTTTCCCTCTCTCCATTCTTAATAATAATATAGACTGATAATAATAGATAACGTTATCTATCCTGAAAGAAGTTCATTTTTTTTCAGGCAGCACAATGGTAATAAAAACATCAGTAATTAAATTTATAGAGATGCGAAGTGAGCAAAGCTTTCACTTGACTTAACATTAAAAAAATTGTCATCTCTCTCTATAATTGCTGCAGCGAGCGTCGTCATTTTGGTCTTAAAATGTTTGTATTAAGCCACTCTACGCGATGTGTTGGTGTTTTTATTTGATTTTGTCTGTAAATAAATTACTCTTCATAATATAAACTGGCTCTAAAATTGCTCTCGTAACCGCAGGCCTCTATGAGCTGCATTTGACTGGAGGGTTAAGGTTAACGCTATGGGTGACGTCAAACTCTCATAGTTCACTTCTTTATCTATTACCGTATTTTTCGAGCTATAAAGTGCACCGGATTATAAGGCGCAGCATCAAATAATATGTCAGTTGTGTCATTGTCCACACATAAGGAGCATCGGATTATAAGGCACAATAAGAGAAACAAAACGTGTGTCGGATAAATCGAACTTTATTCAGGTCATTTACAATAACTCTCAGTTGTAGCTAACACAAAAATACAAGTTTAACAGTTGGGTGATTTGGGCATCAAACATGCCCGGATCCCTCTCAACATTGTTCAGTTTTAACACAAAAATACAAAAGCTGAAATCTGCATGGTGCATGTCTCTTAACAGGTGCATTTTGGGTCCTTGTACAGCACACGGCAGAACTACCAGTATGTTGCACAGTCGCCCTATATGTGGCCAACATATTACTCCTCCTGACTCGCCCACTAATACGTTATTAGCCGTAATATTACAACATCAAATCGGTTGGAGGTTAAACACAACCAAAGGTCACACATAAGGCCACTGGATTATAAGGCCACTGTTGATTTTTGAGAAAAATATAGTCCGAAAAATATGGTATATATTTGTCTATGTTTCTTCATGAACAGCAAAACTGTCAGCCTCCTCAGCGTCTCCATCTCGTCCTCTTGCCAACAACAGCCACTAGGGGGGCTCAGTTCCATAATAAATGCGTCTACCCACTGGGATCAAGCGTCAAAGTTTATTCCCGAACAGACGCGTAACATCTCATTTGTTTGTGTTGTCATCAAAGGAGGCAACTATTCCACGAATTTTGTTTCACAGAGCTCGAAATATTAATATGGATTTTGTCTCATTAAAACTAATTAGGTCATTTTTCGCTTGTAGATTCCCTTTAATCATACATTTTTATTCTGTGCTATATTTTAAGAATCCTGTTACAGTTCAGCCTGTTAAAGACACTGTTAAAATACTTGTAAGTAAGCAAATAAATATGTAAATTAATAAATACATAAAAATACATATATTCTTGA
>KN489236.1:0-11752 GCA_000787155.1 Scartelaos histophorus | reverse complement strand
CACACACACAGCTCATGTTCGATGTTTGATGTGGTAACTCTTACTTTACTTCTTTACTTGTGGAGCGGTGGAGCTGTCACATTGTTGGGCTTATACAACAGAATATCTGGAGCATTACGAGAGTTTCATTGGCTTTTCAACTTTTAGAGTCTCATAATTCATTCCTGAAAGCAGCAGCAGTGAGAGTTAACACGAGCCTGTGGCAGCGCAGAGAGTTTCAGCACCGCGGACAGCGACGCGCCAGACAAACAGCGGCGTGTGTGTTTCAGGACCAGGGACAGCGCCTGGCGCGTGTTAATCCTCACTAACACACACACTGACACACACACACTGACGCGACGCTCAGATCACGTCATAAGCCTCGCGCTGCCTCATCTGAATATCTGGCTCCGTTTTTGAGTCTGGCCTGGATTAAAACATGAGAACTGAAGGTGACACAGGGAATGACAGTAAAATCCCAGAGCTGGACCCGTGGTGCAGATGTGGAGGTGTCAGGAGGGTAGATCTGCATAAAGACATCCAGGTGTCTTATGTAAATGTAACTCATGTTTGTACAATAAGGGTCATGCTTCAGTCAGTGGAGCAGTTATGGCAAAACTACTGAGGCTTAAACGTGCATCGATTTGTTGCAGTGGTTTAGCATTAAGATCGAGACTCATTATTGCGTTTGCTTTGGTTATATGACTATGAAATTTAGTGGAGTCGTGGTACTTTTCAAGCCTTCTTTATTATCATTTATCATTTATTTTTTCACAAATCCAGTATATCCAGAACACATTGTAATGGAAAAAAATAGCCAAAAATGTAGCTATTTGTACAGGTATTTGAATTTGAACAGATTTTTGGCATTTTCCCAATTTAACTCTGTAGCTCAATTGTCTTTTCTTATCAATAATTTAATTTCAGTCACATTTTAATGAGCTAAACCTGCCTAATTTTTGTATCGGCGCCAATATCCGATACCAGTATTGGATCGGTGAGTCTCTAGTAAAGGTTAATAGTGAATATAGTGAGGTGGGTGAATTATTCTTTCAATACACAATAACCACCTAATGCTGTTTGCCGTTTAATATACGCGTGTGCTGCATATACAGTGTTTTATTCATTGCTCTGGTAATACACTCGTACTTCTTGGCCTCATTTGCATTGTGATGATTAGTAGTTATGGTTTAATCTGTTGTGTGTTCAGGTCTGCAGTTGTGTACCTGCAGTGGTGTACCTGCAGTGTGGTGTGGCAGGTGGAGCGGCTCCATGAATAGAGCATGAGGCGGATTCATCGAGCGGCTCTTTGTGTTTTGTTTGTGCGTTGCCGAGCGCTGACATGATCTGAAATCGATAATGGCGGTGATGCACGGGCCTCACAGAGGTACAACACACACACACACTGCTGTGGGCAGACGCACACACAGAGGTACAACACACACACACACACACACACACACCCCTGCAGCGACGCCTCGTAAAATCCTCCTTTATAATCCGCTACCTGCTGCTCAATCTGTCCTGATGTCCGCGCTTTGACTCGGCGGCGCTGATGTTAGCGGTATTAGCATTAGCATATAGCAGGATCGCCTCTCCGCAGATCTAACCTGTCATAGCACTGCCTGTTGATACATAGATACGTTTAATGCTCTACTTTGCAAAGAGGTGTCATCTCCATAAAGCTAAGCAAACGGCACAAGAAAAAGCTTCGCAATGCAGCTTTAATATTGTTTTTTCCTTTTGACAAGCTCTAAAAATGTAAAAATAAACTCGGCGGCGCTGATGTTAGCGGTATTAGCATTAGCATATAGCAGGATCGCCTCTCCGCAGATCTAACCTGTCATAGCACTGCCTGTTGATACATAGATACGTTTAATGCTCTACTTTGCAAAGAGGTGTCATCTCCATAAAGCTAAGCAAACGGCACAAGAAAAAGCTTCGCAATGCAGCTTTAATATTGTTTTTTCCTTTTGACAAGCTCTAAAAATGTCTAAAAATAAAAATAATCAAGTCAGATACAGCTCATAATGAACAAGTGGCAAATATTACACAAGAAAAAGCTACACAATGCAGCTTTAATATGGTTTTTGTCCTTTTGATGAGCTCTGAAAATGTCCAAAAATAAAAATAACCAAGTCACATAATGCTCATAATGAACAAGTGGCAAACTTCCACAAGAAAAGCTACGCAATGGACCTTTAATATCATTTTTTTTCCTTTTGACAAGCTCTAAAAGTGTCTAAAAATAAAAATAACCAAGTCACATAATGCTCATAATGAACAGGAGGCAAATGTTCCAGAAGAAAAAGCTTCGCAATGCAGCTTTAATATAGTTTTTTCCTTTTGATGAGCTCTGAAAATGTCTAAAAATAAGAAAAACAAAGTCACATACAGCTCATAACTTCATTATATTTTTATACCAGGAAATTAAATGTGATTAATTCTTTAATGTCGTCACTGGAAAACATTCATATCTTTTTTCTTTCTTTTGACAAGCTTTGAAAATGTCCAAAAATAAAAATAACCATGTCACATACTGCTCATAATGAACAGGAGGCAAATGTTACACAAGAAAAAGCTACGCAATGCAGCTTTAATATAGTTTTTTCCTTTTGATGAGCTCTGAAAATGTCCAAAAATACTTCATTATATTTTTATACCAGGAAATTAAATGTGATTAATTCTTTAATGTCGTCACTGGAAAACATTCATATCTTTTTTCTTTCTTTTGACAAGCTTTGAAAATGTCCAAAAATAAAAATAACCATGTCACATACTGCTCATAATGAACAGGAGGCAAATGTTCCACAAGAAAAAGCTACGCAATGCAGCTTTAATATAGTTTTTTCCTTTTGATGAGCTCTGAAAATGTCCAAAAATACTTCATTATATTTTTATACCAGGAAATTAAATGTGATTAATTCATTTCATACGTTAAATGTGATTAATTCTTTACTTTTGATGATCTTTTTTCTTCCTTTTGACAAGCTTTGAAAATGTCCAAAAATAAGAACAGTCATAATATATTTTTAAACCAGGAAATTCTATGTGATTATTTCATTAATTCAGTCAATGGAAAACAAACTCAAGCTGCAACGTGTATTTATTGGTACAAATAATAGATCTGGGTGGATCTTTGTATTAAGAAAATGTTTATTATTGTCTTTTATTTATTTTTTAAGTTATATTTTGTCATTATTAGACATTTGCAGTGTAGTTCTCTCTGTTGTTTCATCAGAGCTGCTGTTGGATCTGCTCCAGCTCTGACTTTAATAAACTCGCCGCTCGGTGGAGGCGACATTTCCTCCACGCTGAGGCTGTGCGAGGTGAAGAGCGCCCCCTGCTGTCCCTGACCCCTCACACGCACAAGAAAATAATATACGAAATGAATTTAAGCAACGGATTTTCAGGAAACTGGTCAATACGAGTTTGACTTTCAACAAAAAAGAGTGAAAATGAAAAACTGTAGCTGTATTTTGTGACTAATTTTTATTGAGAGGGACTTGTTTTTTTAATTTAATTCCGATTTAAGATAATTTAATCCCGAATTAAAATGAATTCTGCTTTAAAAAGACCATGCAATTATTCAGAATTAAACTTGATTCTGAATTCAGAGGTTTATCCCAATGTTAAAGCCAAATGAATTAATCCCGCAATCACGTAAAAGTTTATTCAACTTAAAAATAATTCTGATCATTTTGCTCATTTGTGTCGCGTCGCCGTTCTGACACAAGGGGGCGACCTGGAGCAAACTTTGGACCAAACCGAAACAATTTTTTTGGTAGAAGAACAAACGCATAATGAAAAGAATCAACGGCATCAAAGTTTTATTTTATGAAGAGATGAACCGAGCAGCAGCTGTTTTTTCTTCTGTGGACGTAAATATCTTCCCGACCCCCAGACATCGAACCGAATTAAAAGATAATTTAACTATTTAACAATTTAATTCATAATATTTGAATTCAGAACTAAAAAACATGTAAAATTTGCCATTGTTTTAAAAAAAAGCTCAGATGAAAGTCTAAGTTGAGTCACAGATCTTCAGCCTGAGCAGAGCCTTCTGGGCCCAAACGCACCGAGGTGGAAAATTGCCAAATCTGTCGGTGCCGCGGTGGAGAAGCAGTGGTAAAACTCCAGTGACCTTGGGCAAGACACTCCAACCAACTTATATATATATGCTGTACTTCTGTGAGTCAGTGGTGGATGAAGTACTCAGTTTTGTTAAAAGTAAAAGTGCAAATACAGAGGCAAACGGTTACTCAAATCAAGTAAAAATATCAATAATACTGAAGTACTTATTTAAAAATGTACTTTAAGAATAATAGGGATAAATGTAGTGTTTTTGATAAAGAATTTAGCTGATTCTAAGTGAATTTTTCTCAGTTTTTGTGTATTTTTGTGTCTGATTTGGGACTTTAACTCACTAAACGGATCAAATTACAGCTAAAAACAAAAATTCAATCCTAAAAGTTGTCTTTTTTTGTGTGTTTATTCCATTTTTATGCCTTTGAAGTTCACATTTGCCGCTTTTGTCTTTATCATTCGGGTTTAACTCCGTGGCTTTTATCTCCGTGCATTGATTTCTCGTCATACGTATCGATCGTTCCCCGCGGCGTAATTGGGATCGATCGCCGGTGTTTTTGTTCTAGCGTTAGACGGTAGCAGATCAGTTCGTAGATCAGCTTTTCACGTCACAATTTCAAAAACGTTCTTCATCATCTGTTCGCAAATGATTCCTCGGTCGGTTTCTCTTTTTTGGACTTTAATGTGTCGATCGCTCGGGGCCAAACTCGTGCTCTCGTCTTTGAATAATGGAAGGACCCCTGGTGGCCAATTAAACCCAAATAGCTCAGGCTGTCCGTCATATTACCTTTTCTTTTGAGGAGAGTACCACAGAGAGCATCCTGTGGCCTTAGGATTGCTGGTTCTATTCCCACTCCTGCGCATATTATCTTGTGCTTTTGGGCAAGACGCTTAACTTATCTTCAGTGTATTTGAACAGTGGAGTATGAAAAAAAACAAAAAGTGAGACATCGCAGGGTGAGAGTAGCTCAGTTTGTTCAGCGTCAGATCCAATGGCGCACAGGTTGTCGGTTCAATCCCAGGTCCTATTCCTCAGGTGAATTGCTGTGTCCTTGGGCAAGACACTCTTCTTCGCTCTTCACCAGTGTCTGTTCTGTGGCATGCTCGGTTAAACTTGTTAGATTTAATTTGAGCTTCTTTTTTAACATAATCTGGCCAGAAATAACTGATTTAGCTGTAACGAAACAGCTGGGGCGTGATGCTAACTAGAGGCACTACTCTGTCTGTCTGTAGCTCTGTTGTACAAATTAGAGTTTAATTTGATCTTTGTTTTAACACAATCTGACCAGAAAGAAATTATTTAGCCAGAACTAAACTGTAACTAAAATACTGGCACTTTGCAGCTGGGGCGAAATGCCAACTAGAGGCACTACTCTATCTGGGGTGTGATGCTAATTAGAGGCACTACTCTGACTGTCTGGAGCTCTGTTATACAAATTAGAGTTTAATCTGATCTTTGTTTTTAACACGATCTGACCAGAAAGAACTGATTTAGCCAGAACTAAACTGTGCCCAAAATACTGGACTTTGCAAGTGGGGCGTGATGCTAACTTGAGGCACTACTCTGTCTGTGGCTCTGTTACTCAAGTTAGAGTTTAATCTGATCTTTGTTTTAACACAATTTGACCAGAAATAACTGATTTAGCCAGAACCAAACTGTAACCAAAATACTGGCACTTTGGAGCTGGGGTGTGATGCTAACTAGAGGCACTACTCTGTCTGTAGCTCTGTTATATAAATTAGAGTTTAATCTGATCTTTGTTTTAACACAATCTGACCAGAAAGAACTGATTTGCCTGGAGCTACAACAGGTTTTTGTGCTGTTAAAAGTTAAAGTCCCCTAAAGAAACCATGAACACTTTGATCACAGGGTCCTAAAAATGTGCTGTTTTAAATTCATTTTGTATTTTTTCTTGAGTTTTTAGATTGTCTTAGTACATTTCTGGCTGCAAATGTGTGCTTTGTGTTTCTGCTGAACATTTTGTCAATAGAGATACATGTAAAACTTAAATATAAATATGACAGTTTATTATTTACCATCCAAATGTGTTTCCTAAGCAAGTCGCAGATTAAACGGAAGAGTTTTGCTTTTTGTTTCTGTCACCTTGATTTTGTTTTTCCCAATACAGTTTAAATGGAAACATACAAAAACATGCTATTACTGTATTATCACAATCTGAGACGGTTATGGTCTAGATTAATCCACCAAAACCTGCAGGACGCCTCATGCACATCACAGCTCAGCCCGGCGTCCCTCCTCTGCTTTATGAAAACTGATGTCTTCATTAGCGCTAAAACAACAGCGCTCATGCTAACTCAGTGACTCCACATTAGCCGTTCAAAAACAGCAGAATTAACTCGAGATTGATGTCACATACAAAATAACAGCTACTGACTTGAGCTTTTATTTCATTAGCTGCTGTTTTCCTACATTGAAAAACATGGATTCTTATTGTGAGCGGTGTCGCCTCGTCGCAGATCTGACCTGTATATGTGGAGATAGACATATTTATTGTTAATCTGTTGAACATCATTGACAAAGCAGTAATATTTCAACTGAGATAATCAAATGGCATAGATTGTACCACCTTGTGATGTCATGTGGTGTTACAGGAAGTGCTCCACAGTGTTTTTAAACTTAACTAGAATCATTTGGATAATTTCAGCCCTGGAATTGTGAATCTCTGCAGAATTAAAGGGAAAACGTAGCTGTTAACTTGAAAACTACCACTTCATGACATCACCGGGTGGAGCAGAGCATTTTGAGCTTTGGAAATCTAAATAGACTTATAATAAAATGTTACTTGAACACATGAAAATGCAACAAAACACAACTTTAGGTGTGTTTTTGAGGAGATAACGACATTATAACACGGCTTAAAGCTCAAAAGAGGCAAGTTTACATAATATACGACTTTATACAACTTTATTGCTTTGTCTGGAATGTTCCACAGTATGTCATTATCGTCATGGAGACCAAACAATGAAAAGAGGTAAAATCTGTGGAGAGGCGACCCCACTCACGCCTGTTTTTCTCGATACATTTGAGCTATAAAACCACCTTTAATTGAATAAAAGTAAAGCTGTTTAATGTCATATTGTGGAACATACCAGGCAAAGCAGTGACGTATCCATAGCAACAAGTGACAGGCTCCCAGCTAAAAAATTACACAATTCACCTTAAATCTGCTCCTGAGTTTTTATTTTAGCTGCACAAATTAGCCTCAGTATTATCGTTTATCTATATTTGCGAACTTGAGAATTTGTCACCGTGACCCAGTATTTATGCAAAATGATTGTTGTTTAATTGGGAAACTGATATTTTCATTAGCGCTAACACGCGGCGCTCATGCTTCCACGCTCGTTCCACATTAGCCGTCCACAAACAGCAGAATTAGCCAAAGACAACAGACAAACACAGGCTCATTATCTCTTTGATTCGAGCCCTGAGCCTGCTTTTATTCCTCCATCTCCTCTAAGTCCTCCGTCAATGGTCCGATCGCCATCTCCATCTGAAAATCCGCTCTGATGAGGATCTCCCGCTGCCAAAACAAGTCATTACCATTTAATCAAACTTTAATCTAATTCAAAGATGTTGCGTTTGCAGAGCTGATATGGGCCTGTTGATGCTGTTGACGATGTGTTTGCAAAAAAAGGTTTGGTGAGATTGAATTATAATGTCGCAAAATCTGCTGTTTGGTTTTCTTTTTCAGTGAATCAAAAACGAATGTTCTTTCTCGCCGATCGAAACAGATGTCCTTTATTGAATTAGGTTATTATAGAAAGTAAAATGGAATATGAGACGAAGAAGAATTTGCCTAAATGCGGAAATGGAACATAAACATAGAAAAATGCATTTATTTTATAGACAAAACCAATTCTAAACCAATTTTGTGTTAACCATATATTGGGTTTTTTGGGTTTTTTTCTACAGTTAATATTTTTGGACCGATCTGCATGACCAAACTTGATTATTTTCCCCAATTTATGTAATTTAAATTTAAAACAAACTCAAACATAACCCTCTTTTACCACAAACCTATGCAAGAGCTGTGTAGTTTTGCTTTTTTTGTGTTAATATTGAGCTTTGTGCATATTTTTTAAGCAGCAGACAAACCAAAAAACAAACTTTAATAGAGATTTAAGGTGTTGTAATGCTTGATACCAATTCTGATACAGCAATCATGATGGAAAATACACTTTTTATGCGATCGAATGTAACTTTAACACAAAATAACAGTAGTTTATTCAGTTCTTGTTTTGACGTAGACCAAGGCCATTCTGAAACTGTTAAGAAAAGGTTCAACTTTTTAAAACTGTTTATCTAGTTTTGAAACTAGCTTCAGTATGGATTAGTCTGTAGGTATGAGTTTATCGACAAGCCTGTAACTTTGACAGCAGCTCGACCTCGGTTCAAGTCAGTTCTTCGCCCAAACCGGACTACCCAAGGTTCCTCAGTCTTATATCTAAAATTTAGGGATGCACCAGTCCAGCTTTTTCACTTCTGATACCGATATATGGTTTGATTTGAAGTATTTCCCAATTTTAACCAGTAGGGACAGAAAATTCCATGTAAATCCTTAAAATGTATTACTTTTAACTGCTCCCAATAAACTTTCAGTTCACATTATGGGACGTTCAGGCCAAAATCAGCCTCTAAATAGTCCAAAAACATCTGATTTAAAGGTGCGTTGTGTAACTTTTCTGAGTTTCTGCCAACTGTGTGTCTCTGTGATGAATATTATTGCTTTGCCCCAATGTTCCTCTGTCTGAGATTCAACATTTCTGTCTCCTTTATGTCCTTGGAGACGCCACTAGGTCAAGTTATGGATCAGATCTGTAGTAAAGCAAGCCCAACCTAATGTAAGAATGCACGTATGGTTTTTGAGCAATAAAACGCATGTAATTGAGTGAATATTTGAGTATTTCAGTAGTGTAACCTCAACCGAAAAATGCGTATCGGCGACAACGTTCGACACCAATATTTGTGTTCCATTGTGCCTTTTGTCGGCGTTCACACGAGCAGACGCCCAAAGTGCTCGGCGTAATCTCCATCTTTGTGACTCCCGGCTGAATCACGCCACATTCATTTTTAAAGTGCGATCTCACATTTCAGCCTCATTAATTAGCTCCCCTCTCACCGACGCAGGAAGTAGGCTCCAGAAATTACATCTTTTTACTTTTTGTCAGTCCCCGTGGAGCCATTTTGTTTTCCTCCACTGGATGTATTACCACAGAAAACATGTTGGTCTCTGGTTTGGTCCCATCAGCGTCGTCCTAATGAGGCTCTGGAGATCACTCACTGCTACTGTTTAGATTTAGAGCTCAAACGCTGGAACTTTGTGAGATATTCTGCTATTAAAGAAGCACCGTGGAACTTTTCGAGCGGGAGGAAAAGCCAGACAACCACCTGCTCGTCTTCATGGAGATGTTAAAGCGTGAAAATTAGACACACGTTGATGCTAAAATCGAAGCTAAATATGAATTTGAGCAGGAAGTGATGCTAAAAGAATCATTCACAGGACGGAAATGAACTTTTCCTGAAGCTTTTGAATGATCTTGAGCTTCATCAGAACAAGTATAAGGGCACAAAGACTAGTATTCACACATGGACCATTATGGAACCTGCCTGGACCAAAGAGGGATTACACAGATATAAGACCACATGGAAATATAGAAGAAAGTACTGCAATTTACCGTATTTTTCGGAATATAAGGCGCATCAAAAATCAACCTTATAATCCAGTGGCCTTATGTATGACCTTTGGTTGTGTTTAACCTCCAACCGATTTGATGTTGTCCACATTAGTCTAATAAGGTATTAGTGGGCGAGTCAGGAGGAGTAATATGTTGGCCACATATAGGGCGACTGTGCAACATACCGGTAGTTCTGCCGTGTGCTGTACAAGGACCCAAAATGCACCTGTTAAGAGACATGCACCATGCAGATTTCAGGTTTTGTATTTTTGCGTTAAAACTGAACAATGTTGAGAGGGATCCGGGCATGTTTGATGCCCAAATCACCAACTGTTAAACTTGTATTTTTGTGTTAGCTACAACTGAGAGTTATTGTAAATGACCTGAATAAAGTTCCATTTATCCGACACACGTTTTGTTTCTCTTATTGTGCCTTATAATCCGATGCTCCTTATGTGTGGACAATGACACAACTGACATATTATTTGATACTGCGCCTTATAATCCAGTGCACTTTATAGCCCCAAAAATACGGTAATGTTGAAAATGACATTGTATTGAGTGTTTTTATTATCATCATAATATTTTTTTTTTATTTTTTTCTTTCCTTCAAAGCATAAAAAGTCATCAACTGTATCATAACATCCATACAAGAAAGTCATCAACTGTATCATAACATCCAAATACAAGAAATGAATGAAGGAGCGTAAAGAAAAGTCATCTGATGTTATCTGCCCCCTCTTTCTGTCATTGCTTGTTTCCATGGAGCTATTGATATGTTTAATGCCGTATTGTGGAACATTCCCGGTGAAACAACAGCAGTGCATCTTTGAACTCTTGATATTCATTTAAAGTATTTCAGCTGATCCTGCTACTTTTAAGTCATTTATCTGTTATTACTTTATGATGAAGTACACCGGGGTGCTTTTGTTTGAACTGTGAGACGCTCTAGTGCATGCTGCTGTTGTGTCTTTAGGCAAGACACTTCATCCATCTTACGGATGCGGTGTGTGTGTGAGTGATGGTCGTGTTCGGAGGAGGCTGTGGTGCAGATTGTGCAGCCTCGTTTTACTCTGTTTACCCCAGGGGAGCTGTGGCTATAGAGTCTTTAAAGGTTCATTGTGTAACTTTTTGATCAGGAGTCCATCATATGTCATGGCTCTGCCTGAAATGTTTCACAGTGTGACATTAAACAGCTCTTCCTCACATTTATTCAATTACAGGTGGTTTTATGAGTTGAAAAAGGGTCACTTCTCCACAGATCTGACGTCTTACTTTGAAGATAGAAGGTTTAATCATAATAATATAAAGGTTTAATCATACTTAAAACATTCCTATAGAGAAAAGCATTTGATGGAAAAGTTACACAATGCTCTGTTAATAAGCAGGCTGCAAAGTTGAAGGCCAGTTACACATTTACATTGCATTCCCGTGTTGTGAAGTATTTTTCCCAGTACATCTTACGAGCCCGTTCTCCTCCTATGTTTTCTTTAATAAGCCGACTGGAATCTGAGGCAGGTCTTATTGCAGTACAAATAATCATTTTGAAAAACGGAGGCAACAAAATAAAGCAGTGAGCACATTTTTATCTAGTTGGGAGTTGTTTGGCAATATATATGGTCACAGGAGATTGTAGCCGGACTTAATCTTCTTTCTACGTTTAATAAATCGTACCAGAGGCTAATTTAAGGAAAGAAAATGTATTTGCAACTGAAAAAATATATATTACTTTCAATGACCAGTTGTATTGCATTTTCTATGGGTATGGGCAGCGAAGTTAGTGTTTCGATTGGTGTCGTTGTGTCCTTGGGCAAGACACTTAACCCCCTCTAGGTGTATACATGGGTGCGAATGTGCGAGAAGTTTCTTGATGGAAAGTGCTTGTGAAATGCCTTTGATTTCAAATTTACTGGACATTTTACTTTGATTT
This sequence comes from Scartelaos histophorus, assembly GCA_000787155.1. Taxonomy (NCBI): domain Eukaryota; kingdom Metazoa; phylum Chordata; class Actinopteri; order Gobiiformes; family Gobiidae; genus Scartelaos; species Scartelaos histophorus. Next base: position 60 of record KN489236.1, on the reverse strand, counting down.
TATTATGTATAAACTTCACATGATATTTTTAATGGTTAATGTTCTTTCAATGAGCAAAAC
>KN489235.1:829-11019 GCA_000787155.1 Scartelaos histophorus | reverse complement strand
CAATACCATCTCCATAATTTAGTTTTATTTAGAAAATAAAACTATTTTAAGGTTATTCTCGGTCGCACCACATGACATTTTTTTAAGCTCGGAGCCAATTCATGTGCATAAAAACACTAAAAATGCTTCATATAAATGCCAAACATAGATTTATGCTCCTGACATTGTAAATATTTGAAAAAGTTCAATAGAAACTCAATTTTAAAATTCGCCTGTTGACGTCATTGGCCCAAATGGGAACGGAAAGTATAACAGACTCACATTAATATTATTCATGTCGGAAAAGCGGAACAAAATAATGTAGTAGTAGTAGTAGCTGCAGTAACAGTAACAAAGTAAATTGGAAATACGCGTACTGATATTTTGAGAATCTGGACTCAATTCTAACAAAGACTATGCATTATTCGTAACATTACACAGAACTGACTCTTGCGAATGTTGTTACCTCCTCAAAAACACACCTGGAGTTGTGTTTTGTTTCATTACACATATTTGAGTAAACCTTTATTATTAGTCTGTGATCTCCAAAACTCAAACTGCTCTGTTCCACCTCAAGATATCACGAAGCGGCAGTTTTCAAACAGCTCCTTTCACCATAATTTTCCAGTTTTCAAACATGGCTCTGATGTTATTTATGTGTGGTCTAAGTGGCTGTCAGTCACCGTAATTGCCCTGGTTTTTCATATTCCGTAATATTTGGAAAATCCGTTCATAAAAAATGTTAGTGAGTGGCAAAGGGAGGTCAATATAAATACAAATAAATATATAAATAATACAGTTTGGTCCTCAAAAACAGTCCTGGAGTTGTATTTAGTTTAATTCGCTTTAATGCTCAAATCGATCTGTTGTGACGTCACGAAGTGGAAGTTTTCAGCTACTTTTTACCTTAAAAACTGGAAAGAAAGGCAATTTCCAGGCTGAAATCATCCAGCTGATTCCCAAAACTCAAACTGCTCTGTTCCACCTCAAGATATCACGAAGCGGCAGTTTTCAAACAGCTCCTTTCACCATAATTTTCCAGTTTTCAAACATGGCTCTGATGTTATTTATGTGGTCTAAGATAATTTTCCAGTTTTCAAACATGGCTCTGATGTTATTTATGTGTGGTCTAAGTGGCTGTCAGTCACCGTAATTGCCCTGGTTTTTCATATTCCGTAATATTTGGAAAATCCGTTCATAAAAAATGTTAGTGAGTGGCAAAGGGAGGTCAATATAAATACAAATAAATATATAAATAATACAGTTTGGTCCTCAAAAACAGTCCTGGAGTTGTATTTAGTTTAATTCGCTTTAATGCTCAAATCGATCTGTTGTGACGTCACGAAGTGGAAGTTTTCAGCTACTTTTTACCTTAAAAACTGGAAAGAAAGGCAATTTCCAGGCTGAAATCATCCAGCTGATTCTAAATGGAGTTTAAAAACACAGTGGAGCCCATGACATCACCAATTAGAATCGTCTTTTCTGTTTAAAAACAAAGAACTCCACCTAAATAAGCAAAATTCGTGCGTTATACTTGTGCGGACGAAATAAAACAAAACGCAAATCCACACAGCTACAATGCTAACATGCACTTCCTGATTACTGGATACAAAAACAGTTCGTAATTACATATTTTACATCACAAATTGAAACTGTATTTTCAGTTTAAAAAGGAAGAAATTTGCCTAAATATGCAGAATTCGTGCATTAAACTTGTGCAGATGAAACAAAACCTAACACAAATCCAGGTTTGCAAGCAGTTTTCACAACTTTCAGACACTACAATGCTAACGTGCACTTCCTGATTACTGGATACGAAAATTATTACATTATTACATATTTTAAAGACATATTTTGGACTGATAATACAATATGACACTATTGGGGCAAGACACATTTTGCTCAAATCTGCGAAAAACCATCGTCGTTAGCTTTTATTTTCAGATTTTGCGACACCGGATTGTATTTATATATATTTTTTTCACGCACGGTTCAGTTTGGTTTCTTGGTTCTGTAAGTAGATCGAAGATGTTGACATGATAAACGCTCGAAGCTGGAGAACAAAATAAAGAAATTAGCCATCACAAAAAAGAGCACGCGCCGGCACAACCGAGAAAACCCCGCGAAGGTCACAGTAAATTACAAAGTGAAGCTAGCAGCAAACTCGTATTTACTGGCGAGTTGATAATAAGCAGTTCATTCCTCCTCCTCTTCCTCCTCCTCTTCTTCTTCTTCTTCGCCTTCAGCTTTAAGCCCAAACAGACTGCCTCCACAACACTCAGTTAATTAAAGAGGGGACAGTCAGCGGCTTGGAAGCTCAGATTAGATAGAACACAGGAAGCAGTCGGCATGCACAATTACAAGTTTAATTAAAGCCGGCGACGCAAAGGTCATCTGCCCGCCGGACAAGAAGAAATATTTTTGGATTCTGGCCCGAAACACATGGTTGGGTTTGGTTTAAGATACAAGCTGATGAGGGTTTGAGCTGTGGAACGTGTTTTGAAACCAAGATGTGAATATTGGATATAGCGCAGATAAATACAAGGATCTCAGTGGCTTAGGTCAAAAACACTGCTTGAAATAGACACTACTACTACTGCTACTACTACTGCTGCTACTGCTGCTGCTACTGCTGCAACTACTACTACTACTGCAACTACTACTGCTACTGCTGCAACTACTACTACTACTACTACTACTGCTGCTACTACTACTGCAACTACTGCTACTACTGCTACTACTACTGCTACTACTACTGCAACTACTACTGCAACTACTACAACTACTACTGTGACTGCTGCTACAACTGCTGCTACTACTGCTGCTACTACTGCTGCTACTGCTGCTGCTACTGCTACTACTACTACTACGACTGCTACTGCCACTACTACAACTACTACTGCTACTACTACTGCAACTACTACTACTACTACTACTACTACGATGAATGCTACTGCCACTACTACTACTGCGACTGCTGCTACTACTGCTGCTACTACTAGAGCTACTATGGCTACAGCTACTACTACTGGCTTTTACTGCTATTGCTACTGTTACTACAGCTGCTACTACTACTGCTACTACTACTACTACTACTACGATGAATGCTACTGCCACTACTACTACTGCGACTGCTGCTACTACTGCTGCTACTGCTGCTGCTACTGCTACTACTACTACTACTACTACTCCTACGATGAATGCTACTGCCACTACTACTACTGCGACTGCTGCTACTACTGCTGCTACTGCTGCTGCTACTGCTACTACTACTACTACTACTACTCCTACGATGAATGCTACTGCCACTACTACTACTGCGACTGCTGCTACTACTGCTGCTACTGCTGCTGCTACTGCTACTACTACTACTACTACTACCACTACCACTACCACTACCACTACTTGACTCTTCTGAGCTTCAAGTCGTGTTCTAATGTTGTTGCCTCCTCAAAAACAGACCTGGAGTTGTGTTTTGTTTCATTCACACAGATTATTATTCGTCCATTTGCAAAGCTCAAAACGCTCCGTTCCACCTCATGATGTCATGAAGCGGCAGTTTAAGTTGTGTAAAATCCTTCAGTAGAGCCCATGGCAAAAGGAGAAATTCGTCAACTGGACAAAAATAAATGATCCAGCTGACAAATTGACTTTCTCCTTTTGCCAAATTAACAGCAACTTTTTTAACTTTTGCTCAGTAGAGACGGACGATCCTAGAGCTAAAAATCATCCAAATGATTCTAGTGAAGGTGTGTGGAGTCTAAAAACACAGTGGAGCCCATGCCATCACAAATTGGAAGTGTATTTTCAGTTTAAAAAGGAAGAACTTCGCCTAAATATGCAGGATTCGTGCGTTAAACTTGTGCAGATGAAACAAAACGCAACACAAATCCAGGTTTCCAAGCAGTTTTCACGACTTTCAGACACTACAATGCTAACGTGCACTTCCTGATTACTGGATACGAAAACTGTTCATTATTACATATTTTCAAGGCATATTTTGAACTGATAATACAACATAACACTATTGGGGCAAGACACATTTCGCTCAAATCTGCACAAAACCGTCATCTAACTTTTATCTTCATATTTTGCGACACCGGATTGTATTTATTAGATTTTTTTTTCATGTTTCAGTTTGGTTTCTTGGTTCTATAAGTAGATTCAAGATGTTGACATGTTAAACGCGCAAAAAGAATACTTAAGGTTTGTGCATAGATTCAAGATGTTGACATGTTAAACGCTCAAAGCTTGAGGACAAAACAAAGAAATTAGCCATCGCAAAAAGAATACTTAAGGTTTGTGCGTTTAACAATCCAAATTAACAGATTTTAAACTGTACAGTGAACATTCCTCGACTTGTAGAGCTTCTGATTGGGCCACACTGCTGCCACATTATGCAAATCAGGAATCATTACATGGTTGATCTCCTCTTACTTGTAGAACACCGTTGCCCTGAGTTCACCTTCCATTTGCGAGTCTGAAACCAGCCGAGCATATCTCCAAGTCAGGCCAAATACCCTCGCAACCCCACCCTACCCCATCACACACACACACTTATACACACACTCTCATTAATAACTACAGATCACGCGGCGGCTAATGCTAGCGAAATGCTGATTGGGCAAAACTCCAGAGGACAGACCGCACACTCCCCTTAATCACGGAGGAAAAGCGCCCCCGATGTATAGCCGGGAACTCAGACGATGACCTACTTTTGCAGCGGTTTCTATTTCCAAGTGCGTAAATTCAAATTAAAATCAGAATTAAACACCGTGAGATCATGGGCGTGCCGGTTTAAAAGGTGCAACGCGTCATTCTGGGGGGGATATATTTCATTACACGTGTTTTTATTGGGCAGGAACGCCTCGAAAAGCTTGAATTTGTACAGCGGGTGGGCTTGCCTCTCCACAGATCTGACCCGTAACTTGGTCTAATGGCGTCAGCTCGTTCTCTTTGTGGAATCAAATGAAGTTCTGTTCTGAATAAGATGGTTCGGAATTCAAATATTCGTGTTCGAGTTTACGCAGAAAAAAATTCGAATTGAGGTTTACACGGAAAACTTGTTGAATTGTTTTTATTTAATTCCGCTCAATGTCTGGGGGTTGGAATGCTTCATCTGCTACAGGCTTTTCCATTATCTCAGTTTGTCGTTAATCCACGGACACAAATACGATCTAAACTTTTCTCGAAGTCGTTCCGATGATAATTGCGCAGCAGCCGGAGAATACTATCATCACGCTTTACGTCTGTGAGCTGAGGAGGAGGAGGCAAGAGGGTTGGAAAAGGAGGAAGAAGACGAACCGAGTGGACGGACACTCGACCTCGGCCCACTTCCGCATCCTGCTCCCCGCAAATCCAAAGAGCAGAGACAACGAAGGGAAACCCGAAGAGGATCAACCACCGGGATTAGTTTGAAGAAGAAGAAACGTTTACATGATCCAGGAATAAATTAATTTGGCGTGTTTTCTCTTCTGGCTCTCTGTGCGTTTTAGAATTGATTTTAAGATTTTACTGATCACTTTTAAAGCTCGTTTAGGTCTAGCACAAACTTATATTTCAGAACTTTTAACCCCGTATGAGCTGCAGCCTTAGATCCTCAAGCAGGTCCCTGTGGATGTTCCTAAGTCCAGACTCCCGACGAAGGCGATCGAGCCTTTTCAGTCCGGTTCCTCAGCTTTGGAATGACCTTCATATATATAATAAGGCTGCACCATCAGGATCATCTTTTAAATCACTTCTTAAAACCCATTTTTATCAGTTGGCCTTCCTTTAGCTAGTGCTTCTGATTATTTATTTATTTATTTAGTTATTTATTATAATTAACTGGCTTGGTTTCATTGTCTGTTTTTGTTCCTTCTGTGGCTGTTTCATTTTGCCTTTTGTTTTGTTCATTGCTGCTTGTACAACACTTTGTAAACTCTGTTTTTAAAAGTGTTTTATAAATAAAGAAAGAAAAATAAAGATTTTAAAATCTGAATAAACCACCCACTTACTTCGGAATTAAGTTTAATTCCGAATAATCATCTTCATTAGGAATTAAGTGTTTACATGGTCTTTTAAAAGCAAAATTAATTAGATTCAGAATTAAATCTCTCACATAATCGTGGCAAGTGTGGAAGATTTTGCAGAAGACGTTAACGGGACAAAGATGCTGTTTAATTTGACTTATTTCTCCAATAAATAAACACAATGCTACATTCAAATACGCACGATTTCACTTTTTTTATTAGCACGGGTTCATCGCCAGCTCGTCTCCATGGAGATTTTATTGTTCTTTAGAATGTTCCAGAGTGTGCATTTTAAATTATATAGGTCAGATATGTGGAGAAGTAAGCAAAAAACCCAAATGTAGTAGAGAGGAAGTAATATCTCCATGGAAACAAGCACAAAAAGTTGCATTGCGTAGCTTTAATGTTTGTTTTTTATATGTTCAATATAGTTGCAATCTTATGTGTGCGAGAAATGGCCAAACAAACGACTTTTACCTAAATAATTTCACATTTCATTGCATTTTTCAATATTAATTTTGCTTTCACGTTTTTGCCCCTCAAGTTTTGTTTTTTTTTGTGTTTTAATATTTTCTTAAGTTGATTCCATGAAATTGAAAAATGTTGTTTTTCATTATCCATGTCATTTACCAAAATTTTGCGTTCTATTTCCAAAACAGCGTGGTTTCAATCAGTTTTTCTCTTCTTTTTTCTCATCTTTTTTGTCAACGTTGATTATTCAGTAATTCTAGCTAATACAATTTTGAATTCCCATCAGCGCTTCTACGTGAACTTTCGTTTTTGTCGGTTTTATCTTCACACAATTTTACTTTATCTCTTTTTGTTTAACTATGAAAAGAACAGGAGTAACATTGTGTACTCGCCTTTAAACCAAGACTAGAATAAAATATGTCAGACGCCAGCTCGAATTTGTATTGTTTTTTCTGTTCTCTGTTGCATTGTTTTAAGTTTAAAGACGCATTGTGTAAGTTTTCTGGCTGAGCGTCCATCAGAATTCATGTTTTATCCAGGTATTTGAGTAATAAAACCATCTGTATTTGAATAAACATAAGGTAAACATACATTTTTACAAGCGAATTTGGATTCTGGTAAATCACTGCCTTGTGTATGTCTGAAGGGAGAAGCTAACGACACTAAAACCCTGATTTATTCTTCATTACAGAATATTAGATGTTATAATTTGGTGTTTTGGTTCTCAACACGATTTTCCAAGAAGCAGAAAAAAGCAGGTGTGAGCTGCTGTGTCCAAATAATTTCCCTTGTGGATCAATAAAGTTTGTCTGAAGGCCGCCGGATTTGTCGGACTTAAAAGATTTTTAAATGCGACCAAAAAAAAAAAAAAGCGCACACCAAAGACATGAGGAGAATCTGATGAGACTTTTAAAGCTCTGATAGCCAAGACTGCACAGGATATAAAGTTGCGAGCGCGATGCAGTCAGCTGTTTCCTGTCTACAGTAAAGCCACTTGCCCTAAGACTCTTAAGTGTTTGTACTATCGGAGCTCTGCACGTCTAGCTCTTCTGTGACATTATTATTTGTTAAATATGGTGCAATACTTCAGATACAGGATGTTTAAAGCATAAAAGACTGGAGATAAAGTGCGCAGGAAGTAGAGTCGCAATTGCTAATCTGCCGCTTCACCTCGATCCGTGCGCTGTACGTGAGGAACTATCTTGACTTTTTACTTTTAAATAAACGCCTCAGACTGATTAATAGCGCAGTTTTGTGGACTGGATGTCAATTTCAATGGATAATGTGGATGAGATAATGCACTTTAAATTGACCACTTTACAAGAGGTCAGTATACAGTGTTCCCTTGTTTATCGTGAAATCTGCAAAGTAGTTATCTTTATTTTTGACAATTATTATATGTTTTAAGGCTATAAAACTCCTCATCACACATTTTATACACTTTTCTTAGACAGGAATTAACATTTTATCACATTTCTCTCTTGTTTAAACATTCTCAAAGTTCAAACCTCCCCCCTCGATCTACTGGGCCAAGTGGTGCCCCCCCGGTCGCAGAGTCTGACCGGCCCTGCTGTAATTATACTTCAGAGTCCCGCTTCTGGCAATCGAACATTTATGTAAATTTAGCTGAACATGTTCTGTACTGTACAGGACCCGACACAGAGGAGACTGATCGACAGTGGTCTCTTAGCCAATCAGGACGCACAACATAATGCACAGGTTCTCCCTTAGCCAATCAGGACGCAGAACACAATGCACAGGTTCTCCCTTAGCCAATCAGGATGAAGAACACAATGCACAGGTTCTCCCTTAGCCAATCAGGATGAAGAACACAATACACAGGTTCTCCCTTAGCCAATCAGGATGAAGAACACAAAAATAGTTTAAAAAATAGTAAAAAAAAAAAAAAAAGTTAAAAAAGAAACAAAAAAAAAAGTTAAAAAAAATTGAAAAAAAAAAAAAAAAAAAAAGTAAAAATGCATGAAAAAAAAAAAAAAAAAAATTTAATTTTTTGAGCGTAGAGGCTTTAAAATTGCACACGAGGACACAAAGTCGGGTTATACCTCCCTGAACTCGGGGAGAAGAAGCGAATCGCAACCAAAATCGGACAAATTCTCCCGTAGTGTGTGGCGGCCTTGAGTCTAAATCTAAGTTTGGGTTGCCATTTTAAACGCTGAAATCCAGTTTGAATCTAAAATGCCTCCCTGATCTCAATGGTTTATATATACTGAGAATGAGAGAAATGTGTGTATGTCCTCAAGCTGCAGGTTAAAGTACTCACAACATAGGTTCAGTTGCGTAACTTGACAGTTTTACAGGTGAACATACTCAAACTACCCCTATTGTTTTCTAATTTGGGGTATTTAAGTCGCTACACATTTCCAACTACATCTTCCAACCCACAACAAAGCAAAAATTACAGTTCTGAAAACAATCACCACCCTAAAGAAGAACAATAGACTTTAAGCTTACAAAACCCACACATTTCACACACATCTCCCACTCTTCTCAGATACGCTGTGAGCAACTAGTGCTACAGAAGCAGAAACGTTTTGTAGTCCAGCCATGCGAACATATTGAATCCACCAAAGACAGTCTGGCAACGACTAGGGTCAGTTGGAATTAGCGAGGAGTGAAAAAAGGCAGAACTGTGTGGATGAACAAAGTGAATTCTCCGGACCACAGTTGGCAAACACTGAAGCGCACGCACAATACAAGCTGTTCCAGGCTCCTCCAGACTGATGACTCTATTTTATTTACATTAGCCCGAGGATGAGAAGAGACTTACACACTACACAGACTTACTGCTTAAAGAGCCCAGATTACGCTGTTTTCTGATGTTGTTTTCTCACTGCAAATGTACCTGGAGTTCAGTGGTGGAGTGGGGATTTTTTACTCAACCTGACATGCCGAAACACACACAAACATAAAGAAGCCAGCCCAGTAAATGTCTGTAATATTTGACTTTTTTTTACTCAAAATGAGGCAGAATTTTGTTACTGCACATTTATGGGTTCTCAGGTTGGTGATCATGAAGGTGTTTGTGGTGTTTGTTCATGTCCCAGAAGAAACAATGATCGAGATGCTGGACTTTTGCATCAGCATATGAACTAAACCAGGACTGAACCAGGACCAAACCAGGACCGAACCAGGACTGAACCAGGACTAAACAGGATTAAAACAGTAAGTATTTTCTTTATGTAGACAACCAGGACTAAACAGGATTAAAACAGTATTTTCTTTATGTAGAGATATGTCACAAAGACACTATACAGATCATTATATATATTCACTCCATACCCAGTGGTGTGAGCTACTAATGTAGCCACAGCTGCCCTGGGGCAGACTTACTGAAGCTCAGCTGCCAATCAGGGGGCGCCATCGGTCCCTTTGACCACCACCATTACTCACACATACACCACTTTCATACAAGGCAATGTGGGGGAAGTGCCTTGCCTCAGGACACAACTGCGGAACCTGGAATTCCCAGTGGTCTCCGAGCCAAGAACTAACCAGGCCCAGCGCTGCTGAGCTCCAGGCTTTAACAAGCTGATATGGCAACAACAGGACTGAAACAGGACTGAAACGGGACTAAACCAAGACTAAACCAAGGCTAAACCAGGGCTAAACCAGGTCGGGACAAATGGGTGGACCCAGCCCAGCTCAGTCTCCAAAACTCCATATGCTCTGTTCCACCTCATGATGTTTCAAGTCAGCATCTACTTCCAC
>JACN01101051.1:0-12857 GCA_000787155.1 Scartelaos histophorus | reverse complement strand
TTCTCCATGGAGATGTAACTGCTTTGTGGGGAATGTTTCACAATATGGAATTAAACCTTTCTATCTCCATGGAGACCAAACCAGACCAAGTTACAGGTCAGATCTGTGAAGAGGCAACACAGTCAGGAAGTTGCTTTTCTAAATCCACCACTAATTTAACTAATATAACATAACATTCCAGGCAGAGCACTGACAAATCCATAAAAGTTACATATTGCACCTTTAAGACAATAAAACTAGTAAAATCAAAATAGCAAAAATAACAATAAATAAAATGGTTAAAAAAAAGATCAAATTAATTCAATGATAATTAAAACCAAACCATTTGAGAGCTGTAACAAGTCCACTAAAGAAACCAGACTTTACTGAAAATGACATAATGCGGTAAAACAGTCATGAAAAGCAATGGGGCAAATCTATTGGTTTCTTGGACTTTGATGCTGCTTCACACGGGGCCGTATATCTGCCAGATATACTCCAGCTGAAACCTTCTCCTTTGAAACCAGGGCAGCCAGCCGGGGTACACGCAGCGAGCACAGAGTCAGGACCAATCCAAACAGCAGAGGAATGCTTTCTATCAGCTCCTCTCCCACTTGCCTTCAGTGGTATGTGTAATTACCGGACAATTAAAGTGCCTCTGCTCCTGCTAACTGTGTGGGTGCCCTGTGCATCTGAGCCTGGTAACCACCCTCCAGCGCGTCAACAATGTGGCTCAGACGCAACTATTTCACACAAGAGAGTCAGGAAAGAAAGTGAGGAAAGTCTAGGCCCCGAAGTTGATATGAAAAGAAAACATATTCGTCCCTGTTATGCGCAATAAAGCAGTGGAGAAAGCAGCTGTCCAGATAACTTTATGTAGCTCCTACTTTTCACAGCAGTTTTCCTTTTCATTTTCTCACAGGCTTTTCTGGTTTCAAATGCTTTCTTCATGGTGTTATTGCTTTGTATTAAACCTTTCTGTCTTCAAAGAGACCAAGTTACAAATTAGATCTATGGGGAAGCAACCCTGTTCAGTCAGAATACCTGTTTTTCTAGTTATTTTTTGGTATGAAATCACCAGTAATTCAGTAAATGCAAAGTAGAGCTGTTTAAAGTCATAGTGTAGAACATTCCAGACAGATCCCCAACCAAAAAGTCACTAGTGCACCTTTATTATCAGTAGACTAGCCAGAATTTCTAGATCTAACTGAAAAAAAATGTGTTTCAGAAAGCATTGTGCAAAAGTTGAGAAGAATGCACCTACCTAAGGCCTGGTTTGGTCCTGGTTTGATCCCAGTTTGGTGATGCACATACTAGGTTTGGTCCTTGTTTAGTCATGGTCCAGGTTTAGTTCTGGGTTAAGTCCCATTTGAATCACCCATCGAGCCAGAAGTGACGGAGTGTGAAAGATTTATTTTTAGATTTTTAATATATCGGCGGTGTCGAAATGGATCGAGCTGGAACATTCTGACTGAATAGACAATATTATTTCTTTTGTACTGTCCTGCTTTGACTCTGGCCACAAAAATGCAGCACGTCTTCTGTCCATGTGACACATAATCTGTAGACAGACAAAGCATTCATACACATCCATGGACAATACACATTAGTTCTGATACTCTTAAATAAATGTTATGATGTACTTTAAATGATCAGCAATATATTGTCTACATGCCTCTATAGACATTGTTTCTTCTTTTTTATATACAATCTGCTAAAAAATCTGCTGAAAAAAGGAAAATAATCAAAGTTTACAGTGTAATCTCCCAAAATAATAAGGTACATTGTGATAGTTCAGTTTATATTGCATTTTTGTACTATATTTGTGCTTCAACCAGACATTTACATGCACATTTTAAAGCTGCACATCGTAACCTTCTGGCAGAGCGTCTGACACCTCCTTTTTTTGCATTGAAATGTTGTTACAGGTCAGATCTGTGGAGAGGCGACCTCACGCACTGCAAGAATATCTGTTTTTCATAGTATTTTTGAGCCTGTGACCGAATAAATGCCACATACATAAGTTTAATGCCATAATGTGAAACAGTTGAACATTGCTCATGGATTGCAAAATATTATTAGCATTATCATGAAAAAAATATATAATTATAGTCAATATTACCCACGCATGCTTGGAATGCCCTGTAAGTTGCTGCAGTGATGCGGTGCCACATATAGTCCTGTTATTGTAGTTGCAGTTTCCCATGTAAGCTGCATTTAACTGGAGACACTCTATCCCTGCCTATCTAGTAAAGCTATGGAAGTGGGTAAATATACATCCTTTATGCACGGCTCTGTCAGCTTTACAGCACCGGGGGAAATAGCCCAACACATATTTTGTCTGCACCTTTTCTTGTCGACCCCCCCACGGTGACATCGTCTGCGTTTTTAGTGAAACTTTATAGTCGGGTCATAAATTCTGTCACACTTTGGGCTGGAGCAGTCTGGGGTTCTGTTTTCACAAAGACCAGCGAAAACAACATCATTAAAATCTCAGGTTGGAGCACAAAAACTGCATTTGTTTGTACCTTTTTTATTTCTTTCATTATAGAAGCTTAATAAGAAGAGCATTGATTCTTCCTCTTGTTCCTATTACAGGTCACAGGGACTTTTATATTTTTTTGTTGATATTTTTGGTGTGTGATTTAATGATCAATTTTACATGTTTACACTATATACATAATAACTCAGTTTAAAGCATCGTGTCATTTATAATTACAAACACATATTTAAAACAGTAGAAATGATCATTTAAAACAAAAACAGCACAAAATATTATTTTTGTTGTAGTTTATCCTCACTTATGCATAATTGTCTTTTAGAAAATTTTAATTGTGCTGTTGTTTAATACTAAAAATGCAAAAATAAATGTGTTACAATTTGGTTTATATAACTTAAAGGTCTGACACGGGGAGGAAACATGCAAACTCCACACAGCCGGATTAAGCGGGAGAAGATGGATGGATGGATGGAAAATTTTAATTGTGCCATTGTTTAATACTAAAAATGTAAAAAGGAAAGAAATGTGCTGACAATTTGGTTTAAATATCTTAAAGGTCTCATATTACACAGTTTTCTGATCTGTTATAATATTGTTTCCTCATCTCAAACATACCTGGAGTTGGGTTTGTTTCATTCACGATGTTTAACACACAAATCCTGGGTAGAAGAGGACCGTCAAAGTTCTTTTCTCAAACTGAAAACACTTTATAATGTCATTTTTCACAACAGGATGTGCTCCACAGTGTTTTTAAACTCCATACGCCTTCACTGGAATCAATTTCAACCCTAAAGTTTCCAATCTACTAAATAGATGAGGAGCTGTTAACATGAAAACATGATATTGGACCTTTAAATATAGTTGGCAATGTCATTAGAACTATGATATCCACTCGATGGCAATTCAACTTCAAAGTTTCATCCCCTGGCCTTTACTTTAACCCTGCAGTTACTCTGTTTATTCCCCACGTTCCAAGAAAAAGCTGAATTCCTGTCAGACATCGGCAGGAGGAGCAGCCCGGGTCATCTGGCCTTGTGATCCTTGTCCGATAACAATAGATTATTCAGTTTGATGACAATGTTGGCAAAGTCTGTGAGATCCACAAAGTCTGAAGTGATGATGTTGACTCCGCCCACTCCTGGTTTCTGCGCTTCCACCCAGGACATGATGGTGGGCAGATTCCTTTTTGGACAATATAGCACAAAAACAAAGGATTTAGGGTAATTTGGACGAGATAAATAATGTAATATCACGTTTTATATTTTTTCTTGGAATATGACAATAAATTTGGACTGAGCGCAGAACAAAACCAGGAAGTCTGTTGTTTTCCCAGCGCTGATAAACCGCCCCATTTCCTCGGAAGTGCAGAATCAGGGCAAATCCTGTCTCGCCACCGCGTCCTTCCATGAGTTTTATATCCATCATTTCACTCAAGAACCATAAGTATGGACTTTCTAAGCTAGGATTTCCTTTTGGGGGCCATAATCTTGTACTCAGGTTTTGTTCAAATAAATCTGCCATGTTAAGCTTGCGTATCTAAGCAAAGTAGTATATTTGTACAAGTTTAGTATCGGATTGGAGGGAAAGCTGATCAGTAGTAAAGACATAATCACATCGTTACAAGATCTTTGCAGAGAAAAAATACACTTTTCTTTGGGTTTAAATGAGGTCAAGTAAAACATTGCAGGTTTGCCATCTAAGAAATGACTATTATGCAAAATTCCATTGTGTATTTAGATCTCGTATCCGCAAACCACATAAATAAAGACTCACTTTTCAACCAGGTAGTTACGCAGTCCCCACACGAGACCTTTGGCCACCGTGTTGACCCGAGGAGTGAGGATGGCCTGGGACACATGGAAGGATCCTTGCTTCTTCCTTTCTTTCAATGTGGTGTCCAGGAACTAGTAAAAAATAAATACATTCATAAACAGTCACCTTTTTGTGTTAAGTTTTTACTGGATGACGTTTTGTAACCTGCATGAGTTTGTCGGGCTCGGTGGTGTTTGCCCAGGGAGCGGGGATCTTGTTTCCAGGCCACAAAACAGGGACGCTCTGCCCCGATGGATGATGGTAAAACACTATAACCTGCAAAACAGTGAGATTATGGTTGCCACGTTGTACCAGAAATGTCTATAACGGGGAATGCCATTGTAATTCAAGTTTTTAAATATTAATAATCAAAGTAATGGTATTGTAACCCTCATATCTTGTTTTAAATTGTCTAATGAGGCCGTGGGTATAGCGGGTTACAGTTTTTACAATTTTTTATGATGAATATTTTCTGTTCCTGCAGTCTTTTGTGCTAAAATAACCAACATGGCAATACAGTGAACCATTTGTGTCTTTCTTTATTCTTCAACTCCAAGAGCGCCACAAATGCTCCACTGAAAATAATAGGAAGCAACATCACGGTGGAAAAACTAAACAAAATGTACAAATGTACCCAATATAAATATAATAAAAGTCCAATGTAATATAAAATAATTCCTCTAAATAATACAAAATAATAATGGCCCAAATGAATATATACATATATAAAATAATATATGTAAAATAAATCAAGATTACAGTAATACCACAAAAGTGTATTGAATGTACAGCATATCGCTAACCAGTTATAAGTAGGACATAAATATATTTCCAAATCCACATATTAAAGGACATACAGTCATATAAAAAAATGTAAAATCTTAAATGATAAAACTGGACCCTCATTACTAATATCAATATAAAAGATAATCGCTGCCCTCTGCTGTCTGTAAGTATTAAAATCACTTCTACTTTGCTCTTGCCAGTTAGTTTTTCAGTATTTTCAGTAAACTTGGACAGTGCTTTGTTTCTAGTGCTTCTGTGTCTGTCTATGAAATCTCTTTATATTGTGATTTCTGTTGATGTTCAGTTTTGTCCTTTGCGTCTGTGGATTTTGGTAAGAGTGTGCAAGATTTAACTAATTTAATTTAGGTCCACAGACTATAGCACGTGCAGAGAGAGTGTAATTATTGCAATCGGTTCTGCAAGGTGTTTTTTCCTTTTGATATGAGAGTTAAAATTTGAAAACTGATGAACGTTGCCTTTGAGTGTCAAGTGTCAAATTTGTGCTTTAGATTTAGACTCTAGTGCCAAAGTAAAAAAACTTAACCACAGTTTAGGACGACAAAAATAATCTAAAGGCATTGCATTTGTTTAAAGCATTAAGGAAAAAAAGCAAATTAAACAAATGAGATTGACAAACTAATGAGATGACACTAATTCCTGAAGACGAGGGTCACTCGCAAGGATTATTTCACCACAGAGGTTAAGCCACTACTGCATCTGCTTGAGCACCAAACTCTGAACTACTGCCCATAATAGCAGAAGAAAACCTTTGATACGTCTTTATATATAAACTACACCTTATGTGCAAGAAAGCAATGTGACTTTTTTTTTTTATTAATTGCAAACTTCAGTCAAATTTCAATTACAACTGCAACATCTATTTTAGTTGTGATAAAAAGACATTACCTGATATTTCTTGTCCCAGAGGTAGTCCAGCGTGACACTCTCCACAGCACAGTCCATGCACAGGCGCGACCCAAAGACCTGCTGCAGCATGTTGATCAGGTACACGTGGTGCTCTGCGTTCATGGCATAGTAGTGATTGAAGTCAAGGAACACGACCTAAACCACAGCACACACTCTTCATTTAATGTGCAAGTCCTATAAGTCATGCTATAATGCTCAAAAAAGTACCAAAAGTTATGTTTTGTTTCATTTATACATTTAGTTTGAGTTAATTATTAGTCTCTCTACATCTCCAAAGCTCAAAGTGCCACCTTCCACCTTATAATGTCATGAAGCACTTGTTTTCAGCTACGTTTAACCTTAAGTTCAGAAGAGATTGGCAATTCCAGGTCTGAAATGATCCACATGATTCTAGTGAAGGTGTATGGATGTATTTAAAAACACTGTGGAGCACTTCCTGTTTTATCACAAGTTAGAACAGAGTGTTTTCTGTGTTTCTATGTGTGAATGAAACAAAACACAACTCCATGTATGATTTTGATGAGAAAACAACAGAATATAGATCAGTGTTATTATATGCAGACAGTTTCTTACCTCCTTTGTATGTTTAGATAAGAAAGAGTTGATTTCTAAAAGTCCGTCTCTAACCTATGTGGAGAACAGTGAGGTGTTTAGTTTTTTCCAGATATAATCATGCATACTTTAGTTTCAAGGCTGAACAAACAGAGCCCATGTGCCAACCCTGTTTTAATTTAGCAACCAGTGCATTGCAACATTATTTCAACAGATTAGAAGTGACTTTGTACTGAAATGACAAATAAACTCTGAAGAGTCTAATTTATGTTTTGTGAGAAATTATGACTCAAACTCAGGAATACATATGACTCAGATGGGTGATGTTTGCATCTGACTTGACCTCTGATTCACTCATGAGACGCTGAGATAAAAATAGACCGAAAACACAATTAAATATATGGCAGGATGTTTTGGTTTTTTTTTCTTTACCTTGTGCCCAAACAGTCCATGGATGAAATATATCTCATTTCCTTGCTCTCCTGGTTTGGCCGATACTCTCAGATCAAAATATCGAATTCCTGCATCCAGCTGCTCCCTAAAAGTCAGGTTCTGAAACACTTTACACTTTAGGTCAATTTAAAAGGCACTGGATCCCATAATAATAATAATAGTCAAACCTGAGTCATGGACCACTTCACCATCACTTTCTTGGCCACTACACTGAACATAGTGGCCAGGTACTTGACATAAACCTTCTGATCTGGACCAACAGGAGCGGAGACGTCCACCCAGTAGGTGAATGAGTCGTGGGAACCTTTTAAAACACAAAGAAAATATGGCTAAATACTTTAAATGTGGCTGTGTTGACGCAAATATCTCCAGACAGACTCACCTGGCACGGCGAGGTGTTTGAGGGGCAAGGCACTGAGTTTGGAGGGGACAGACCCCATCCAGTCCGCGTTGGCATTTCCAATCCCAGCGGGTCTCGTCTTCATTCCACAAATTGTGCGTAAAACCAAAAATAAAGTCTATTCCCTCGTAGATTCCTGTGCGCTTCAGGTGCGTAATTTCTAATAGACCCATGCATCCTGTATGTGGTCTGTATCTTATTTCTACATCTTATTGATATTGTTATATCGTGTTTCTGACTTGTCTAATTCACGTGCAGCGGTCCAAGTAGGCCTCCCTGCCGGCATTCGTTCATAAAACCTCTAACTGGAGCGTTAATCTGCTTAAAGAGGAACTCTGCTGGTCATCTCCGGGACATGCTGCGTCCGTGCGTCAGGTGCGCGCCTCCTCTGGCTGTGACCAAGTATAAAAGCTGCAAAAATATAGAGAAGGAGAAGGGTTTGCGTATTTATGAACTGTTTTTCTTGTTGAGAAATCTTTGAGAAATGGAAAATTGTTTAGTCCACACTTTTGTAATCCAAAAATGAACTATTATAAAGGAAACACGTGGTATTTTTGTTTATTCTACAGGGCAGTATTTTTATTTTTTTTACTTCTATCTTTTTTGCCCAACAGCCCCCTCTTTTGGCGCAAACGCAGTACCGCTATGCATATGGAACCACAAGTCCCAGCAGGCATTGCGGCAGCGCGTACAGCAGCCGTCACGCTTGTGTGCGCGTTGCCATGGTGAAGGTCGTACACTCACACACCCCACCGGAGAAGCCAGGGCGCAAAACACACTCCACATCTCACTTATTTTAAGGTGAACATGAGCTGTTTTCTGCGCATTCAGGCGGTGAACTGAAGTGGAGGCGCCGCAGTAAAAGGTGAGTAGAAGCAAAAAGATTTAAGCAGATTTTAATATGTAAAGTTGAAACGTGCGACTGCAACAAACATTATATAACCTCTCCCGGTTAACTATCAAAAACAAAAGTGTGCGTACGAGTTTCCTTTTAGTTACGACACTGTGGCAGGATTTGTTCCCTATAACAGATTAGAGTTGGCCTACTTTTCACCTCAGGGTTTCATTATTTCTTTGTTACATTTCTTTCTTTGCAGTTAAATCTGTCAAGTGAATATCCACGTGTGTTTGCAATAGAGTTGCCCTTGATTATCTTGATAAGTGCATTTGGCCTGGATGTGGCTTTAATACCTCCCAATCCCCTCTGCAGCAGACTGCCATATGTGGGAACTAAGAGCAGACAAGTGCTTCTATTGCTCAGGCTTTTGCTCCTTCTTTTGCTTCAGTAATTATTTTATTTTATTGTAGCTTGGGTGAATGAAGATGTTTAACCACTGCATGAAAAAACTGGCTATTTCTTTTTTTTTCAATTTTTGCTAATTATTTAGAATTTATAATGACGATTTATATATTTTTTCTTTGTTATTTTAATATAATGTGACGTGTGAGCTACTGTGTCCAAATGATTTCCCTTGTGGATCAGTAAAGTTTGTCTATTTCTGATCAAATGTGTCATTGAGATTAGAAAATGGTCCTTGCTATGAAATTGCTTCAAGAACATAATGAAGCTATATTTTTGGGGTCAATATTTAATACTTTTTCTTTGCGCTATTGGGAAATTTGTGGTTGGCTCATTACAGATGCAAACTAAGATTTAAATTCTGCTATTTATTCATTGCAGCCCATGTTCTTTAACAATATTGTAGATTTAGAATTGCTTCAAGAACATAATGAAATGTTCGACCCCTAATAACATAAAAAGTGTCTATTATTTTGACCGTGACTCACATCCAGTGTTAGAAAGTAACTTGTACCGAGAATACAAATCCAGAATACTCATTTGAAGTAACTTTAATTTCATTTGGTGGTATTCAGAACACAGTTACTTTCTAAAATTAAAGGAACACGTTAAGGGATGTGATCATGTAATTTAGGCTTCAAACGGCACAGAATCAGTACGAAAAATATGGTGAGATATGCTTTTCCATCTTCAGTTTTGATGTAACACGTATAAATCTGTTTTTATTGTTGCCTCTTTACAATATAGTTTAAATGCAACGCTGCTCATGCAACAGAATATTCAGACTCCGGAAAACTAAATACATTTTCAAAGTACTCTCCTGCCGGTGTGTTCCAATGAGCAACGAGTGATATAACATCCTATTTCCATCCCCTTTGGGCTAATCTGCTCAGGGCTGCACCGTCACGTCCCTCAGGTGGTCACAGGAGCGTCGCACTACTGAGCCACACACACCTAAGCCTCTCGCTCGGGCAGGATCAACAGCAGACTTAAGACCGGCTCTGTAGGTCACTGTCAATTATCCCGCAGCTCTTTACCAGCATCATTTTTGTTACAGGTGTTGAAGAGCGGCCAAAGAAATGCGCTGGATGTGGACCGTTTAAGCCTCTTTTGTTTTGAATGCCAAGGCGTGAGAGTGTGAGGTGTTTAGCGACGAATCTTTACCTCAGAGGAGCAGGTTTTTTGCCATAAGGAATGAGTATTGACATCGATTTGAGATGATGAACCGCTACACCACCCTGAAGCAGCTGGGTGACGGCACCTATGGGAGCGTGCTGATGGGGAAAAGCAATGAATCTGGAGAACTGGTAGCCATTAAGAGGTGAGAATTCATTTATAACTATTTATAATTCACCACAATGTGATATTAGGCAATTAAAGTGCCAATTTTACGCTATTTTCTGACGTAATAATGTTGTTTCCTCATCAAAAACAGACCTGGAGTTGTGTTTTGTTTCATTCATACATGTTTTAACATACAAACCCTGCTTATTTAGGCTCCTTTTTCTTTCAAATGGAAAAAAATGGTTCCACAGAGCATTTTTCACTCAGAAACACATCTCCAGGTATATTTTTTATGGAGGTATCAACATTCTAACACGACTTAAAGCTCACAAAAGTCAATTCTGTGTGATCTTTAAATTTATTCTAGCCCCTTTCTCTCACAAACCTATTGGCGAATCTCTAGTATTCACATGAAATAATGATGTGGCCAAGTGAAGCAGGGTGAAATTTACAAATTTATGAGAAAAAACTTTTGGTATTTCAGTTTTAATATTTCAAGAGCTTTGATTTTGTCAAGAAATGCAAATCAAAGTCTATTTGCCGTGAGAGATAGACATTTTAAATACTGAAGAAGTTGTTTTATACAGGCCTGTCATAGTAAATACTGTATTAACTTATCATATAATATATCATGGATGGATTTTATCTATATTTTTGGGGTCAATATTTAATACTTTTTCTTTGCGCTATTGGGAAATTTGTGGTTGCTGACCTGTAAAATGTGGAATTCAGGTGCAAATTAACTACATAAGAGTTAAATTCTGCTATTTATTTATTACAGCCCATGTTCTTTAATGATATTGTAGATTTAAAATCATTTTTGGGAGATAATCCTGCTTTAGGGTTATTGTATCAGTGCTATAAATCAGTTTCAGTATGATTGTCTCTCGTCTATATTTACTTTGCCTCCGTCACCATGCAAAGCAAACAAACCGTCCCGCACGCCGTTGTCTCAGCAGCACACGGCAGCAGCGTACTTTAATTATGAATGGGGATGTGGGTGGACGCGTGGATCGTTCGGTTACCATGCAAGACAATACACGTGTGGCCGGTGAAAGGCAGTGAAAGTAGAGGCCGGCTCGGGTTCCCGACACTGTGGAAGAACTGACAGTAACTGGCCTCTGCCCAAACTCAGGATCCCCATCGGTGTAACTCTTACATAATCCTGCGTGTTTAGGCCTCCCCAGTCAGATCAGTTCATGGGTACTTAAAGATGCACTATGGAATTTGTCTGTTCCACTGTATGGCACTAAACATCATCTTTTTATGTCACCTATAAACCTATAAACCTATAAAACAATATCGTCACCTTCCTAAAATAATCGTCACTTTTTGCTTAAGTTTACTTTGCCATAATTTAAATTTTTTGGGGAGTTTTGTGTGTCTGGTATTTATAGACTAAACTGAAGAATAAAGCAAGTTTTTTCCAGGGATTCACAATGAGATGTTTTTTTTGTTTTTTTTGTTTTTTTATTTAATTTATTTTATTTTAATTTATTTATTTTTTTTATTTTAGGAAGGTGTCGATATGTAAAATGCATACAATACTACTGTAAACTTGGAACGGGAAAAGCTAAAAAGCAACCTCACATTTGGTTACGTAATTTTACACATTTAACTCATTTAATTCTTTGTTTTTGTGTCCTAGGATGAAAAGAAAGTTTTATTCTTGGGATGAGTGTATGAATTTACGAGAGGTGAAGGTAAGCGCTGATGCTAACGTGCTTTATCTTTGCTATAATTGAATAGTTTATCATGAAAAATACTTTTGTGTCACGTTTCTTGCAGTCCCTGAAGAAGCTGAACCATGCCAACGTCGTGAAGTTAAAAGAAGTTATCCGAGAGAATGACCAACTGTATTTTGTGTTTGAGTACATGAAAGAAAATCTATATCAGCTAATGAAGGACAGGTAAGCATCACTTTTTCACTCTATAATTAACTGCATTTAATGATATTTTCCTCACAAACACAAATAATCTATAATATGTTTATTTGTATGTGATTCAAAATTGTATGACGCTGCACTGGTTTTATTTTACAGAAGAAAATTGTTTCCAGAATCAGTGATACGAAATATAAGCTTTCAAATTTTACAAGGCTTATCCTATATTCATAAAAGTGGTAGGTGCTGTGTTCTCTTTGTGCATAGTCATTGCATGGGAATGGGCCACACGGCAAGATTCTTCTCATTTTATGTCGTGTGTCCCAAAAATGTAAAATGCATGAGAATCTTGTAGTCGTTTCACTTTCAGCTCTGTCCTTGACGCGTGGATGTTTCTCAAATTCATCTAAAACGTTATTTGTTGCAATCTAAGCATCCGTTTGTATTTGATCTGTGCAGTCGCAGTTGCATCCACCCGTCATTACTGTCCCCTCTTTTTAACATCTTTCTCCGTTCTCTCTTGTTTCTTCTCTTTTTTTTTCTTCTCTCTTGGCCTCTTTTTGCTGTCAGGGAGAATAACATGTTCTCTGAGAATGAAATTAGGAACATCATGTTTCAAGTGCTTTCTGGCTTGGCTTTTGTTCACAAGCACGGTAAGGGCTTCACTGTCACAATGTCATCATGTGGAGGACTGGGAAAACCTTGTGTAGTGTTGTGTTTGTGTTGTGCTGTGTATCTGTATTTGTATTTCTATTGTGATTACTATGTTAAGCACAAAACTATTGGAGAAGATACTTGGTACCAACAAAATCTAGCATGTTCACCATGTCTTGTCCCAGAGGAATTTAATTATGGTTTCTTTAAAAAAAATATTTTACACCAATTGGCCCCCAGTTTGGTAATAAAAATAATATTCTGATGCATCCACTGTTTTTAGGAATAATTAAAAATAAGTTTTGTTATAATAAAATAAAATAAAAT
>KN489230.1:981-11486 GCA_000787155.1 Scartelaos histophorus | reverse complement strand
CGACATCTTCACAGCTGGAGGCAGGCGACAAACCCTCCACCAAAACTTACACAGTGCACCTTTAATGACGTTAAAGATGCACAAACTTACACAGTGCACCTTTAATGACGTTTTAAAGATGCACTGTGTAACTTTTGGGTTGGAGCTCCATCGCCTGCTGGTTTCTATGGATACGCTTTGAATGTTCCACAGTGTGGCATTAAACAGCTCTACTTTTTTCTTCAATTACAGGTGGTTTTATAGTTCACAAATTCCTAGAAAAACGATCATTCTGACTGTGAGCGGGCTCGCCTCTCCACAGATCTGACCTGTAACTCGGTCTGTTTCGGTCTCCATAAGATAGAAAGGTTTAATGCTACACTGCGGGACATTCAAGCAACACCAGGCGCGTGGTTTAGCCTGGTCTTGGTAAATGTAAAATGGTAAAGTTTCCAGCAGGATCAGTGTCTCTTTTCTGTTTGTTCAGTATTGAGATCCGCCATTAGAAACGCAGCTTGATCCCGAACAACAATCACAGAATTCCTGATAAATAACATTCCTCTCCAAGTGATAAATATTAAAGTAGCAGAAATTATAACAAAAGAAGGGAAAAAAATCTGCATTTCTAACAATTTCACAAAATTTCAGATCTAATTTGAGCTGTTGCTACAAAAACATGTCCAAAATCCAAGATGCTTTTTCCATTTGTTTTTCTTCCTGTCACACAATTATAATTTCCTTTCTTTCAAACCAGCAGAAAGAACGCACACTTGCCGCTCGTTCAATTGAATTCATTAAATTGCAAATTTGGAGATTGGTCAGGAGAGAAAAACACAGCGCACACCGAAGCAGCAGAACAAATATGAGTCTAATGGGGCTGTCTGGTCTGGTGTGTGCTCTGATGCAGGTGACATTTGAAAATATTGTGAAAAGTGAGAAAAACAGCACTTCACTTTGAAAATTACGATTTTTACACCACTCAAGTGTAAGACCAGAGAAAACAACTGCACTAAACAGATGAAACGCACTATATACACCGCAGGAGCCACTTTACCACTGCTGTCGCTGCTTTAGATGAGGAAAAAACACACATAAAGCCGCACTGTGTAACTTTTCTGGATGAGGGTCTGTCAAGTGCTTCACTCCGTAGGGATGAGACCAAACCGGACCATGTTACGAGTCAGATCTGTGGAGAGGCGACACCGCTCACACCCGTTTTTCTACGTATTTTTGAGCAATAAAACTGCCTGTAATTGAATAAATGTAAAGTAGAGCTGTTTAATGTCACACTGTGGAAAATTCCAGGAAGCAAAATGACGTATCCATAGAAACAAACCAAAAAGTTACATAATACACCTTTAAAGAGAACATATATTATTTTCTGATCTGTTATAATGTTGTTTCCTCATCACAAACATATTTAGAGTTGTTTTTTTAGTTCATTTTTAATACATCGTGCATATAGTGTGTTCTTTTCTCCATCTGTAAATACTCTGTTACACCTCGTGATGTCATGTGGTAATACAGGAAGTGCTCCACTGCGTTTTTAAACTCCACGCACCTTCACTCTAATCATTTGGATGATTTCACCCCTGGAATTGTCCATCTCTACTGAACTAAAAGGTAAAAGGAGCCTGAAAAAAACTAAAAAACGATAGCACTTCATGACGTCACGAGGTGGAGCAAAGCATTTTGAGACTATGCTTATATGATGAACAGAAGGTGCAAAAGTGGCATTGCATCTTCACTTTTTATTCCGCGTTTAGACGAGTGTTTTCGAGAGGAAATCTGAGTACATACGGTGACGCTAAAGCGTGTGGAATTTGATTGTGATACACTATTGTACTGGATGTAAGTGACGTAAACGCGATCAGATTTTTGTGTTTTTAAGCCCCAAAAACGTCATCAACATGTAAAAGAAAGTTACTTCTGATAGAATATTTTGTCGTTTTTAGCTACAAGCGTTCTCGTGTAAACAGGCCCTGAGATTTGGAGATGTAGACAGACTAAAAATAAAGATTGTGTGTTAAACTTGTGTGAATAAAACAAAACACAACTCCAGGTACGTTTTTGATGAGGAAACACTATGACAAGGATCAGAAAGTCCCATAATACAAGCCCTTTAAAGATGTATTGTGTAACTTTTCTGGTTGAGGGTTCACAGTATTAAACTTCACCATCATCATGAAGCCCAAACCAAGTCACGAGTCAGATCCATGGAGACACAGTCAGAATGCCTGTTTTTCTAGGTATTTTTGATGTGGGTATGTTTCTGATGAGGTAACAACATTATTACAAAGTTTAAATCTCACAAAAGACAATTCTGCATAATTAAAACGGACCCTATTTCGCATTTTTTTTTCTGATCTACGTAATAATGTTGTTTCCTCATCACAAAAATCACAAAAATACCTGGAGTTGCATTAGTTTCATTCACACATTTAACTCACAAATCCTGCATTTTCATTACCGTGTTCTTTTCTCAAACTGCTGTTGTTTGATTGGTAAAAAGGTAAAAGAAAATATTCAAAAATAAACTCATTAAAGAATAAATCAAACTACCACTTGATGACATCACAAGGTGGAACAGAGCATTTTGAGGTCTGTTTTTGTGGACATCAGTTTAGTCAGTTTAGAATTTTTTGTCGTTTATTTCAATTATTTATCTTATTTTATTACTTATTTTATTCATTGTTTTATCATTTTTAGCTTTTTGATTTTAACACTTAGATTTTTTTGTTTTATTTTTATTTTTTATAGTTTTAATTGTCTTAATTTGTCAAGTTTAATAATGTGGATTAGTTTTGATTTTGCGCAATTTTGGACCGTAAAAAATGAAATTGTGTATGAAAATGAAACCAAGGTAATATTACAAGCAGACAAACACAATGAGGAGGTGTTTTTGTTGGATTAGGAGATTAGGCTTTACTTTAGCGCTGCAAAAACAATTATTTAGGTCAGAAAATGAGTTGCAAACAACAAAATGTGATGTAATTTTATAGGAAGTGACCCTAACCCACCTAAACATATAAGAAACATAAGAAATAAGCACAGGTTTTTACAAAAGTCTGCTGTGTTCTATAATAAACAATATCTCCTAAAGCTGCAGACAGAATAATGGGAAAAATCTGAAGCTCAAGATCCTCGCTGCCATATTGCATCCTGTCTTTGTGTCCTTGGGCAAGACATGAATATTTTACAGCGAAAAAGGTGATGATTAAAAACGCTGTAGGTGCAGGACGGCAGCTGCGGTTCGGTCGGTCACAAAAGCATTAGCAACTGTAAAACCGGACGAAAAGAAAAAAAGCAGTGAAAACTCTAAAAAGCTGCTCTGGTTTTCTGTTCAGCCAAAACTTCACACATTTTCTAATCGATAAGTAGAAAAAAGGGATATAATCTCTCCGGGCCCTATTCGAGCGCTCGTGTTTTGTGCTAAAAACTACAAAGTACAATTCTGCTCAATGCTCAGCCCAGACAATTTTCCACAAATATAGAGAAGCAGGTTACAAAACCATACACTACAACTTCACAAACCTGAGGCGATGTGCTGCAGTTTAAGGCGCGCTGATTGTGTTGTGCTAACTTAAAAAAACAGACAAACATGTTAATACTTTGTTTTTGCCAAAAATATTGCATTTTCAAACCTATAAAAGGAAACATGGTGATCTAAATGTGTGTTGTGTTAAGTAAAGTACCTCCTCTTTAATGGCAACACATCGGTCGACATGTGGAGAAACAATTATTTCCATCCCTCCATTTGACGACATCGTCCATCGTTTTCAAAAGCGTTTTCGTTTACATGAACCTGCATAAATACACCATGAAGCAGTGTCATAAACACTCGAGCCTCTGGGCGGGACAACAGGAAGAAGGAGGGAATCCTCATTTCAACAACAATGAATAAAGAGTTGCTTCCTACTCCTTTCTGAACAAATATATATAATATTTGTCTCTGGTCATGGACGTGACACATCAGCTGCAAATGCAAACACATGAAAAGTGTTTCCACAGGAAGAAACGCGACTGAAGCCTCCATGATCATCACAAAAAGTACAACACTGGTCGCACTTTTGCAGCGTCATCTGCCTAAAACACTCTTTATCTCACTTTACACACAAACACAA
Organism: Scartelaos histophorus; assembly: GCA_000787155.1. Taxonomy (NCBI): domain Eukaryota; kingdom Metazoa; phylum Chordata; class Actinopteri; order Gobiiformes; family Gobiidae; genus Scartelaos; species Scartelaos histophorus. Next base: position 7,383 of record KN489230.1, on the reverse strand, counting down.
AACTGTAGTTTTCCAGAATCTTTCTAGATTCATTTTCAGAGGTGAATTTGCTGTTTGAGTGTAAAATGGGTAAAAACAAAAGAAAATATTAGAATTCCCCATGTACATGTGAACAGGGCCTGACCCTGCGTCAGTTTATCCAACTCGGATATGACTCCATGACCGAGATTTAGACGTTTTTTTATGGTTTGATTGTCCGATTCGGAGAAAAACATGGATGCTAACCACAAAACGGTTAGTTGAGTACCAGGCTCCAAAATAAGTCTGTGTTTCAACTGCACAACCTGGAGGAAGAATTCAGTATAAATATTTTAAATCAGTGTGTTAGTGAAGTGAACACGCTGGTGTCGTGACAGTCGATCATTTCAGCTCGTTAGCAAACAGGAAATGGGCCCAAACACAGTTCATGCAGACACAAACAGTTCTTCTTGGATTTTATCTCGGGAATCTCATTCGGTCTCCGAGCTCGTCCGAGTCGGGCCGTCCGAGGAAAAGGGGCGTGTCAGTGCGTGTCGCTAGGCAACGTCCTCGGATCTCAGAGTCGGAAGGATAAACAAAGTTCAGGAGCAAAACCACAAATCACTTAATCCTCTTCCCGTCCCTTTCCTATTTATACGCCGGCTCCCTTCTTCTTTGTCTAGTTTATGCGCCCACACCTTTCTCCTTTTTCTTGTCTTTCATTCCGTCTTTCACAGAGTTACAAAAAGCTCCAGATCCGAGCGCCTCAGAAGCCCCAGACCCACCTTCAGATCTCACTGTGTCCACCCTGATCATGGTCTTCATACATTATAAATAGCCTTCGTTCTGAGGCTGTGGTCGTTCAGTGAAATAAAACATGACCAATGGGAAGGTCTGTTTCTCATGTTCAGGGTCAGAGGGGGTGAGATAAAACTAAACTGCAAAGCTCAGTTATTATGATTTTGTTTTTTCATTACATGAAGCACAACAACAGCTTTCGGGGCTTTCAAAGAAATAGTAAGATTTTGATTTAAAATATCAAATTAGCTTTCTACATTCCGAGATACGAGGTAGACGTGTTAAAATCAAATATCGCTCTTACAGAAAACTATTGTAATGCTGATTTATTTTCAGTTACAAAAGCGTGGACATTATGATGAGATTGTTAATGTTATAAATGGGCTTTATTCACGCTTACGTCACAGACCAAAAAGACGTTTGGAAACAACGACGATGACGACTTCCTGTGGAGTTACCGACACTGGACTCGCCGACGACTGTGATAAAACCATAAACTTAGAATAAAATATAATACAAGTTTTTAATTATACCAGTAGAACCATGGATAAATGTATGTGCTGTTTGGAATAATCCTGAATTTTGACCTAAATAAACATTTGTCCAGTTGACAAATTGAGTTTCTCCTTTGTACCTGCGCGACTGAAGGATTTTCCACAGGCCAATACTTCACTATTTTCTCACATTATAATGTTTCTTCATCACAAACGTTTCATACACAAACCCTGCAGATTTAGGCTGAGTTCTTCTCTCAAACTGAAAACACTTTATTCCACCTTGTGATGTCATAAGGTAATACAGGAAGTGTGTTTTTAAACCCCATACTTCACTTCTCTAGAATCATTTGGATAATTCAGTCCTGGAATTGCCAAACTCTACTGAACTGTATGAATAAAAAAACTCCAGGTCTGTTTTTGAGGAGGTAACAACATGAGTTAAAGAACATGTGAATCCATTTTGAGTAATATGGGACCTTTAAAACAGCACGAGCCCGGGCTTGAGTTCCTTTGCGTTGCTGGTTCTTGCATGTTTGTGCTGTGTAGTTCATATTCTCAGATTATTTTTAACAGTGCGGAGGCAGCACTCGGGGAAACAGGCCAAGGACATGTAAGTGCCGCATTAGGATCTATGGAGGAGGTTTTGGGGTCAGACTCGGATCAGACTCACAGTGCACAGGTGCTCTGTACTTGGCCTATATACACAGAACGATGAGTGAAGACTGAGGAGCTTTTACACAACTGAAAGTGACTCAAAAAGACACACTTAGTGGAGCTTTATCATTACATTGGCTAAAAAGTTATGTACTGTGGCTCTGTTATTCTTTTTAGATGCCAAAAAGTGAATGGGTTGTAAAACTGACCATAAAGGAAATACCAAATACAGAGGTAAGTTTGTTTCACAAACATTTGAATCTATCTCAAAATGACTTAGTAGTGAAATTATCTGTCCATGCAGCAAGATCATTTTAATTGATAAGTTTTCTTAACACGGGAGGAGCTCAGAGTGGAGCTGCTGCTCCTCCACGTTGAGACGAGCAGCTCAGGTGGCTCAGGCGTCTGGTCTGATACCTCCTGAGAACCTTCTGAGGAGGTGACACACTGGAGGGTCTGTTTCTCTGGGCTGGCCTGGAAACACCTCAGTTCCCCACCCGGAGAAGCTGGAGGAAGTGTCCGGGGTGAAGGAAGTCTGGGAGTCCCTGCTTAGACTAATGCCCCCACGACCTGGCTCAGGATAAGTGGAAGAAAATGGATTTATGTTATCTTAAAATAAACTACCTCTAGGCTCGAATTTATCAGTCTCAGAACTAGTAAGTGGAGAATAAATCAGAAAACAAGATGAATAACCTGATATAAGTTTTAAAAGTTTTGGCTAGATCAGAGAACTTTTACAATGTGTGGCATTAAATGTAGCTTTTTCCCCCAAGGAATTAAGAAAACCAAGTTCAGATCTGTGGAGAGGCGAGCACATTCACAGGAAGATTTACAAGATATTTTTGAGCAATAAAATGTCTGAATAGATGCGACTGAAATGCCATAATGTGTAACTTTCTAGGCAAGACAGATTATCTCTATGGAGAAAAGACAAACCCCAATTAAAAAAACAGCAAATAACTCACATGAATCACTCTAAACACAACTCTGAGTGGGTGAAGATGGTTAAAAAGTCAATTACGCATTACATATCTCTGTTATTGTGGAGCTTAACCTTTGTGGAGTCGCCAAAGAGTTTTAAAGCTTAACTAAACACCACAATAACAGAGGAGCCGGTTTGTCCAAATGTGACGAGGCTCAAAGCACCGCGGGGACATCCATAATTCAGACTCATAATTACACAACTTTCAACCGAGTTTCCTAACAGTGAACTTAAGTGGAACAGATAGTGTTTTGCAAATGCAGAACTAGGACAGATTAAAAAAAAGGGGGGAAAAAAAATCAATGTCTGGAGACTTTTAATATTTTTATAAATTCTGCTTTAAGCTTGGCGCACACGCAGATTCACACACAGATTTCTAAGTCCTAATCAATTTTCAAAGACAGTGAAGAACATTCGGATCAGCTGAAGTGAAATGAAAATCACACTAAAGCTCGTAATAAAACGGGACTTTGGAGAAAACAAACTGGGAGGATTAGGGTAATATGAGCGCTGTGTGTTTGGAGAAGATTAGCAAGAAAAACTGATAAAAGAGCCGCCGTTTTGGACCATGTGGAACTATGGACACAGCAAAGATGGAAATGCACGTCACGATAGCATCAAGGTAAAGATAATAAATCGGGTTTAAAGAGAAAATATGAGCTCATTTTAACTGGGTTTGGGGTTTCAGTTAAGTAGTAGTCTGTGTGAAGAATTAGACGCAGGAAAGTGCCGTAGATTTATAACTTTTGCGTTCTGTTTTGCATTTTTAATGTCTCTGCTGGATTCTCTGCAAATTTCTCTGATCTGGCCAAGATTTTAAAACTTATATCAGGTTATTCGTCTTGTTTCCAGATTTACTTACTCGCCGACTTACTAATCTTAAAAACGTACACATATATAGAGACCCTGCAGTCACGTGACGGTCCAGACGCCGGACGCTGCATTCAAGTAACGTGGAATTTCAGCACATGGACCGCACTTCTCACTTGGACACGAGCAATAAATTAAAATATGAGGCAAAGTTAAACAGGTTTCAGAGTCATATTCATTCCAGATGGTCTGTTTACACCGATAAAACAACATGCTGCACTGTCGGATTTACAATATCCACATTTACACCGACTTAATCAACTTATCCTCTCAGTGCACTGGATCGTTACAAGGGTCTAGACGTATTTCCATGTCATTGTCGAAAACCGGGACTGAACCAGGACTGAACCGGGACTGAACCACGACTGAACCTCGACTGAACCAGGACTGAACCGCGACTGAACCACGACTGAACCGGGACTGAACCAGGACTGAACCAGGACTGAACCAGGACTGAACCAGGAGCCAGTGTCATTAGGAGCAGAAGCACTGAGTTCAGGAACAGCCACAGCGTAAAGACCCGGAGCCCCATAGACCAGGTCCAGTCCTTGGTCTTGTCCCGTCCTCCGAGGCGATGGTCGGATCTGGAGGCTCCGTCGCTGGATACGAGCGACGGAGGACTCTGGTTCAGGCCGGGCTCAGATGTGGTGTTTGGTGTTTCAGACCGTTTGTGATAATATTGCTTTAGAAAGTAAATATAATAGAAGAGTTTTATTCTTGGGTTATTGTTGTGGAGTTTGTTTGGGCTAAAATAAGCTTCTGCCCAACCCTTTTTTGGTCGTAAAGATTTTTTTTGTTTTGTTTTGTTTTGTCGATGATGATGAAGACCTTGTTTGAATGTGAACAACCAAAATAAAATCACAAATCACAGTCACAATCACAGTTCTCAACCGGTTTTGGTGCTGACGAAAGTAGTTCCGGCAAGTCGGCTGGGGTCGCGAAAATAAAGTGTTTTTCTTCTCAAAACAATGTGTGTTCAAAAGAGTGAAACATTTGCAGCACAAAACCGTTGTCGATGAAAAAATAAGACATCATAATCACTTGGCACTATTTTCTCTCTAAATCTGATTAAAAATAATTTAATTTAAAAAAAAAAATCTGCTTTAAAAAGACCACGTTAACACTCCATTCCTAATGATTATTCGGAATTAAACTTTATTCCGATTTAAGTGGGTGGTTTATCCCGATTTTAAAGCCGATTCAAGTTATTCCACGATCATGTAAATGTTTATTCTGCTTAAAAATAATCCCGGTTGGGTCGCCCTTCTGATGCTGGTGTTTGGTGTTTCGGACTCTCCCCAGATCAGCCTCAGTTCTCGAGCTCGGAGAACTGGACCAACCACAGAGCATTTTCACACTCGCCGCTCGGATCCACTTAGGAGTTATCCACTTGTCCGTCAGCCTCTAAACTTTATTCCGATTTAAGTGGGCTCACATGTGTCTTAATGTTAATATTAAGAGAACGATTCAAAAATGTGCAAAACTTCAAAAACGTCATGTGCAGGGTCTCTACTTCTTCCATGAGTCAACTAGTCATAAAATCTTAAATTTAGGCAATAAATGTTTAAAAGAAGCTACAATCCATTTACTGTAGTTTTCCCCTGCAATACTTCACTTGTTTTTAGATTCAGCGATACAGACGGTTTACAAACTATCATGTTGGACGGATTTTGAGAACTTCTACCTAGAATTTAGCATCTTTGAATTTATTATCAAGCCATTCGTACTAATCATAAACTGCTTTGAAGTATGTTTATGTAAAACTTTGCATCCATAAACTTATTTCTAACCCATTAACACTTAAAGAGACTTATTCATTCTACTCTAGCGGGAGTTTATTTTAAAATACCTTGATAATTAAAATGATCTGGCTAATTTCACTACTTTCAAGTCATTTTCTGATAGATTTAAGTGTTTCTATCTTACTTTTTGGTCATTTTTTGCTGCGTAAACTGTCATTTCTATTTACAACAGGTATTATCCACCAAATGAAATCAAAATTAGAGAATTATCAGAACATGTCGTGCACTTTAGAGGAGTTCTTTGATACATTTTTCTAGTTTTATTGATGAATGATTGATGAAGACACAGTGCTGAAGGTGCACACGGTGAGACGCTCTCATAAAAAACATTGTGCAAGATAATTGAGAAGAAAATATCATGTTTTACTAGTGATGGGACTAGACAATTTGGACAAAACAAAACCAGATACGAGATTAGGTCCACGAGATCGAAAACAAGATTTTCCCATAATCTTTTGGCAATAATTAAAACAACGTCGTCCTATTTGCAATTTTGGTCTGACATTTTTGTATTTTAGTAATTGCAGACTTACTTTTTGAAACCACAGCTCCATAAGAGATTTAACTTGGCAGCCCTTAAGTCTTTTTGTCCAATCTAAATGCGGGATTATTTTCGGGACAACTTGGACAAGATTCAGGAGAAGGCTTGAAAGGAGGTATTAGGTATTAGCAAGCGAAGTTTATTTGGAAAACGGCAGATTAAATGTTCCCTGGTTTCTCCTTTCTGCTGTTGACTCTCATAACCTGAATCAAATGCTCAGTGAACTTGCGCAAATGATGAAACTAATTATGGCACGAGAATGTTTTGAACCGTGCAGGTGGAACAAAGCAGCGCAGGTGA
>KN489229.1:5307-21334 GCA_000787155.1 Scartelaos histophorus | reverse complement strand
GTTTGTCATACGGGTCTATGTTGTACAATACTGTGCAGCAAGTAGGAGGCCACAGTGGATTTGTTAGAATGTCATGAACCACCTTACACGGTAAAAAGAAAATGTGTTTAATGTCCCATAAACACAAGATACTTTTTTTTTTGCATTCACATTTGAACACACAAATAAACCTGGATTCAAGCAGGACTAAAATAGGCTAGTGTGAAGGTACCTTTAATGTAGCCTATTAAATTATGTACAGAAAAGTGGCCAGAGACTGATATTGCAATGTCTTTTCTTTTACTTCTTGCAGTTTTATATACAGTTTCCCAATTTGTCAGCTTCAAAATGTACAGGCCAATCTACATCCTAAATATTTTATCAATTTGTATACAAAAAAATTAATTGGGAGTGTATATAAAACAGTTTTATGCATGATTTTCTGTTAAAAATAAAAGGTAGCCTTTGCGATTTGATAACCATGCCAACTCAAATTGCAATTGAACTTTGAGACAGCGCTGTCCAAAGAAAAAACAAACACAAAACCCCGACAAAAACATACTAAGTAGATGGATTTTTCACAAACAAAAGCATAAAACAGCTGTGCAAATTTTTATCCAGGTTAACCACACTATGATGTCATCTCTATGGGACGATAACTGACCACAAACGCTTCATCATACACAAACGCACACACACGAACACACTGCATGGAACATTTGGCACATGCAGGACGTCCGTTATAGAAGGACTGCATTGGCATATCAACAGATTATACCTACTTAATCCCAATCACTTATCCAGTCTCCAAGTGCAAGCCGGTGCCTCCTGTCTGCTTATCATTTTGGATGTACTGATAACCGACGAGATTCTCAATTTGACCTAAAAACTCAACTATAAACAACTCAACTTATTTAGAAACCTGACATCATTTCGACTGAGCGGGGTGGCTGACCTATGACCTCGAGAAGTAAGGTTAGTCCATACTGAATTTTAGCATTTTGGATATTTCAATGACAAACAACATATGATTTTCAATTCGAGCTGATCTAAAAAAGCGAATCAAAGCCAATTTATTTAGAAACCTGACATCATTTTTGACTGGAGTGTCTGAACTTTGCCCCAAAAAGTAAAGTTGGTCCATCCTGAATCTTATTATTTTGGATATTTCTATTACTAACATATGATTTTCCATTTGACATAATCTAAAAAAGTGAATTAAAGCCAACTCAGCTTACTTAGAAGCCTGATAAATGCCAAATAAAGGCAGCTCAACTTGCTTAGAAACCTGATCTCGTTTTGATCAAGTGGACTGTCCGCGCCGTGCCCTAAAAAGTAAGGTTAGTTCATACCGAATCTTATCATTTTAATTTAACATACGATTTTCCATTTGAGCTAACCTAAAAAGCTAATTAAAGCCAGCTCAGCTTAGAAACCTGACATCGTTTTGACCGAGCGGAGTGTCCGAACCATGCCCCAAGAAGTAAGGTTAGTCCATACCGAAGCTATTTCTAACCTTGCTGTTACAAATATCTTCGCCATTATCTCAAACATATCTGCCGGGGGTGCGTACGAGCGTGACCTAGTGATTTATTTCAATGATATTAAACCTAAGATTGACTGTCCTGATTTGTAAACGTAGCATGCTAGCTGAGTCGTCTCCCCAGCATCCATTCCATTGCTAAATTTGGACCTTGACGCTAAAATGGATTTGCCATAATTCACATGGAAGTGGGAGGATGGATACATGTGTCTAGCTGTTAGCCTGCGTGAGCTTGTAAACTATGAGGATATATGACAGGACCAAATTTGCACGTAATTTAGTGAACGTATAATTTTCCAATGTGATTCTTTACTATCTGCACCAAAAGTTTTTAGGAGGACTTTTGTTGCAATGGCAAAGTCCATTTTCCCATACTTTAAAGGTTCCATATGAGCTTTAAGCCATGTTAGAATGAAGTTACCTCATCAAGTTGTGTTTTATTTTGTACACACATCCTTTATTATTAGTCTGTTACACTTTGTGATGTCACCGATTTTAGCCTTATTTTAATTACTTTATACAGTCTACTTTTACCAATACAGAATGCACGAAAAAAAAATAAAGAATGCACAAATGCACGAAAAAAAATAAATAAATGATTGCCTATATTACTTGCATGATAAGGCAGTTTTCTTCTCTCAAATGGAAATCATGCTGTTCCACCTTGTGATGTCATGTAATACAGGAAGTGCTCCGCTGTGTTTTTAAACTCCATACAACTTCATTAAAATCATTTGGAGTCCAGAACTGAAATCCGAGAATTGCCAATCTCGACTCAACTAAAGGTAAAAGGTAAATGTTAACTTGACAGCTGCCACTACATGACATCACAAGGTGGAACAGAGCGTTTTGAGCTTTGGAGACATTGACAGACTATTAATAAAAGATAATTCAATCATGTGTGATCAAAATAAAGCATAAATTTGGTATGTTTTAGAAAAGGTAACAGCATTATAGCAAGATTTAAAGCTGAAAAGAATACATTCTGTGTAAATATACCTTTATTTCTATTTTTTGCAATTATAGAAACTTGAAATACATCCATGATTATAAGGAAATACTTTAACGTATACACCTTACTGTATTTCTTTTGATAGCAGTGGTGCAATGAAACAGAAACATCCCCATATTTTATTTATATGTCAAAAGTGCAGTGAAGAGGAGGAGGGCATGGAGGGAGTGGAGCGGGGCGTATCACTCTATCCCCATGGTTGATATCTCTCCATCGGATCAATTCTCGCAGACAGGGGGGCCCGAGAAAGAGGCCGGTACGCAGGGAGGGTTGGATGAAGATGGCGGCCATATTGATTTGTCAAAGAAATACAGCTTTGCGTGTTTTGCTTAAATGTCCACATAAACCTGAGCTGTCAGAGAGTGGGAGGGCAGAGGCAGGCATCCTTGACACAGACATTGTGAGATATTGTGGATTTTCTGCTTGGTTTGGTGGTGCGCAGGAGTGTATAGCTGTCATGTGGTACTGGGGTCTGCTTTGTAAAAAGATTATAAGAATAACTGTGCGATGATGGAGGTGTAAAGATGGGAATGCATTTTATTATCTGGCAACAAAAATCAACCATAATGTGATATGTAGCCAATTTAGCACCAAAAATAAGAACAGATTTTAAAGTCGCTAAATTAATCTTTGAAATTAATTATTCAAACTAGATCAAATTCTCCCTTGTATTTGAGTGAAAAGTGTCTTGCCCTGTACATATATATTGTATGAGCTGCTCTTGCAGTCAAAATATGTCTGCTGCTACTGTCTACTTCTAATTAGATTAGATTGGTTTTATTGTCTCATAATCAGGAAGTGCGCATCAGCATGCTAAGTGTTGTTAGCTTTTACTGTCACAGAAAAACTCCACACTCGTCTGTGAGAGTTGTGAGGCACTTGTAAACCCATAATGGTGAGTAATTAGGGTATTTTAATGCATAAGCTGAACTACTCAGTAGCTCATTTGGTAGAGCGTTTGTCCAGTAATCCGAAGGCTGGTGGTTCGAATCCCACTCTCCACATAAACATCATTGGTTGAGCGGTCAGATTCACTGAGGTACAAGTTGGAGGTGCAATTTCAGCTCCCATAGATGAATACTGTTCTTGCGTTCCTTGGGCAAGACACTTAACTCACTTGGCCCCAGTGCCCATTGGTGTGTGAGTGTATATGTGAATGGATGAGTTGTTCCTTGTTGGTGGAAAAGCCTTATATAAAAATGTGACCATTTACCATAAGGTAAGTGAGGAATAACTTTGGACCATTGCAAACCATTTAAAATGAACTCATTTTGTCAAACTTTTAAGACAGTCTATGTCATGAGCTAAGTCAATTATTTGGCTTCAAAAAGTAGGATGTTTTATTTTCATTCATTTAGTGACTTCAACATTTTTGCACACACAACACAGCTCTTGACCTTCAGATTCAAATCTTTAACAACCATTTCATTTTCATTTTCATATCTTAGCAATGAAAAACGTCCCTCCTTCTTGCATACTGTCCGTTACAGCACTTAAGTGTGACACGTCGCCTTCAGCCAGAGAGCCTGTGTTTTTAAACATGGAGCCGTGCATCTGCAGCTGCTTAGCCTCATCACATTCCTAAATTATGAATAACTACTGTGACCTCGGTGAGAGCGCAAAGCAAAATACACTACAACATTTTGTTAAGACGTAACCCCAATTAAGACCACCCACGCACCGCCAGCTCCGCGTGCCTGCATGCCGAGAAAAGACTCAACGACTCTATGCTTAATTGGTTCAAGGATGCTATCATGTTTATCCACTTAAAAATATGTATCCTCCGCCATATTTGACCATGAGGGAATAGAGAAAAAGCTACGTCTGGTTCCGCGACTGCATACCTGGCATAAGGACAAGATGGGGGGGTGTGAAGGGAGAGCTGGAGAGAGGGAGGGGAGGGGGGAGAAATTAAAGAGCAGTTAAAGAAAACCCGAGGAGAGAGTGTGCGCGCGGCCATAAAAGGGATAGTTTAACCATTGATCGAGAGCACTGGTAGGAATGGCAGCTGTAAATCAATTTTATCTTGGAGCAGCTAAAGAGTGTTTTCTAATGAGGTTAATGCTACATAATGGCTAAATTCCTCTGCTAAAAAGATGGCCTCAAGGTGGTGGCGAGAGATAGATGTCGCCGCGGAAACGCTTAATGTGGCGCTAAACAGCCGGATGGCGCTTTTTGTCAGGGACTTGGGGTCTGGAACGACGTTAAACCTGCATTTGTGGAGCGCTCAGAGGGGGGCGTTCTGTCATCCAGTGTACCTGTGTCTAGACAGGGGGTGATATCTGCGGACAGGCCCACTTTGGCTCTGATGGGTTTGGGCCTTCAGCTAAGTCTGTGAATTATAGCAGGGGAGGTACCCACATAAATTCATTAGTCAAATCTACAGGGACAAAATATTTAACTGTCTGGATTGTGGTTGAGGGGTAAAAAAAGAAAAAAATATATAATTAAATACATGTTATGACTTGACTCAATATATAATAATAATTTTTTTGCCCCAGAACAGAAAAAAGTAAGTCAAAATGAGACCGCTTTGTGCTATAAACACACCTAATCAGGTTATAATAATGTTTTGTCATCTGCGAACCAGGAAGTAACGCTCGTGTGCTGTTAGAATGCAAATTTTTTTTGTAAATCTCCGCTCTGGTGTCTGAAAGCCTGGAAAAAGTGCTTTTGATGTTACCACTAAGTATGAAACGCTGCAAAACATTTCAAATAAAGTACTTTTTCACATTTTCAAGACCGTAAAAAATATGTTTCAGTACATTGTGACATGCCAATTTATTTGATTTCTCAGTCCAACTTGAACTTCCATTAAGACACAGGGAGAACATGTCCCACACGGTTCGGGAATCGAACCCAAGACCGTTTTATCGCAGGGCAAAAGTAATGCTAACAATGAAGTTTGCCAAAACCTATGGAAATATGAACAGCCCACCATGATGAGATTACCACAAAAGAGACATTTTATACCTCAACCCATAAAACGAACTGACAATTTTACAGTAAAGTGACGCAATAGGCAAGTGGAAAACATCCCGTATTTTTACATTTATAGAGGACATATTGCAAAGTCATATTTTTATCACCGCGCTACTTTTCATCTGTTATTTTGTTGGTCATTAGCGTGGAAGTTAGGATGGCGGCGTATAGGAAGTCATACCAGGACGGGCGTCGCTGGCACTGCCCCCAATAGACAAACTGACCCAGCTATAATAGAGTATGAATCACACTGACCTCTGGCAAATAATGTTTATGAAATCCTTTATGTCATGGGAGACTACACCCGAGTATTGAAGAGCAGAGAGGCTTAGCAATGGCAACAAAACAAACTTGTCGCTAGTGATATAAATACTGCATCTCTAAGCATAGACATTGTATTCACCCAAATATACAAGAGGCAGTTGCACGGATTATGAACCTCACTGTTTTACTATGTGAAATACTGGTTTATTTTAAAATGTTTCAAAGCATATTTGTCAAGTAAGTTAGTTAGCGTTCCCACAGTGTAGAGGTCTAATTGGTTGCTTCTGTTTTCTCTAAATTTATCTATTTTTTCACCATGCAAAACCAGTATTTGGTCAACTAACACTGCAGTACAAAGACTAAAACCTAGCCAAGTTAACACAGATTACTTAAATTAAGAGCATTTAATCATGATTTGAGCAGATTTCTCTTGACAAGTGAAATTATCTACCAATAGAATGAGACTTTTTGTACTTAAAATATGAAAATACATCTTGCAACACTTAGGATAAGCAAAACAACTCTTTGCACTTAAAATTAGAAACAGAATCAAATGCTGATTAAATTAAGACAACACACTTGTTCCATTAGTACAATTTCACGTGTCATGTTGAATCTACTTAAATAAAGTGAAATATTTTTAAATTAAGTCATTTTAACTTAACTAGATATTGTTTTTTGCAGCATTTCTGTCTCTCTCTGTGAAGTAGGCCTATAAATCTCCAGAATCTGGACTATTTGACTTGAAAATGTCTAACTTGAATTATCCATCTGGTGCACTGCAAATCATATCTGGAAATCTTTAACTTCCAACTTGACCTCCTACCTTTTTTTCTCTATATTTTCAGCTCTTAGAATGGAGCTTGTCCCTTTTTCTTTGCTTTTTTGGCATGAAATTTTACTTTTTTTATTTTAATTTTAAAGAAAACACAATCATGAGAGCATCGTTAAATTTTATTTTAAAAAAGTATTGTTTATGATAGACTTTCATTCAAATTGTATTGGAGGAGGATTTGTTCTGGAATAGAAATGCCGAGACTGGTGCTTCTCAAACTTGTACCTCCTTTAAACTAATTGCTACCAGATCTAAATTTGGTCTATAACTGGACTATTTCAACACTAAACTAAATCTGAAATAGTGCTAAATTATGACTACAATATTTATCAGCAACAAGTCACCCAAAGAAGGACAAAATGTGGATGAAATTTACACAAAATAGTAAAAATCTCGATATATAAAATATATATCGACACCTTCCTAAAATAATCGCATAAGGCATTTTTTTCAGGTTTTTCAGGAAACACAAAAAAACTCCCCCAAAATTAATTATGGCTTGTTTTTCAGGAAACAAGAAAACTCCCCCAAAATTGAAATTATGGCTTTTTTTGCCTAAGGAAAACTTCAACAGAAAGTGACTTAGGCGACTATTTTTGGAAGGTGACGATATAAAAAAAAACAACAACCCCAAAACATTAAGCAATTTCAAATCTTAATTCTTCCTATTATAACAGTACCAAGAGCTTTTAAAAAGGAACAAGTAGCATATTCACAAAATATTGCAGTAAATATCATGTAAATATCGAATATCGTGTGATGCATATCGTAATAAATATGGCATTGAGGGATTTTGATATCGTTACGTTCCTCTTTTGATATCCACCGACCTATGGATTTCAGCAGGCCTATAGCTATTACTTTGAAAAGACATTACAATTTACTGTTTGATGAAATTATTTCCCTTTCAAGTTTTTATTTTTAGTTCTCGCATCTCTCCAATAACTCCGGCGTACTTTCTTTCTGCTAAGTTGGAATCCGAGCAAGACTCCGGGAGAGTTCATAACCGGTACAAGCACAACCGATATGGCCAGGGATTCCCAAAGCATCCGGTATCAGGGCTAATCACAAGTTAGCTAGCTAGCATGTCAGCAGACACAGATGTGATGAAAGATTACATTACCCAAATTACATTAGATAATAATGGATTGTAATGGAGGCATAAGGAATCCTCTTTGTCTTGGCGGCGAGAGATTTGAGAAGTCTGGAAGCGAAAGACCAGACGAAGTTTTGTTGTCCGAAAGCACTTTGCAATCAGCAGAGTATTTTTGTAATGTACTTGGGTGTGGGAGATGATTTCAAATAGGCCTAGATGGACTATACATGTCATCCAAGGTGAGAGCTTTGGCTGTGAAGGTTGGAATCAACTGGGGATCGAATATTCAGCGTAATCTGAGTATTTTTAACCAGTTTAGACTTCAGATCGAGCTGTTTTGTGGCTGATTTGAAGTTTTTTTAATGCAAATTACTAGAGTGTTTGTGAATATTTCTTATCTGCACTGTTTCTAGTGGAGGGTCCGCAACCTGCAACCATGGAAATGTTATTGCTTTGTCTAGAATGTTCCACAGTATCATTTAAAACTATAGATCACGAGTTAGACAAGCACATAACAGCACTACACTGCATTACAATTCAGATCTGCGGAGAGTCGCCCCTATTTACGAGAGAATTGTTGTAGTTTTGAGCAATAGAAACATTCATAATGAATAAATGCTACAGGGAAATGTTTAAAGTCATAACATGGAACATTCCAGGCTAAGCAATGCCATTCCCACCAGAACAGTTGCACGGAGCGCCTTTAAAAAGCAATTTTCCTTATCTGTTTTCCATTTATCCTTTTCCAATTTTCTTATCTGCAACAAGTTAATACATCTAAAAAAAACAGGAAGACTATATTTATGAGAAATCGATCAACATAAAATGTCGCTAATGAAACAAAATCAAATATTAAGATAATAGAATGTGCTTTTTTATAGTAAAATCTTGTAGTATTTGCATGGGATTCTAGTGTTAGTTTATGTTTTAGTCTCTCTCAAATGCTCTGAACAGAATCCTACTTTCTAAACATGTATATTACTCACAATCGCAAAAAATTGCAGGCCTTTTGAGAAATATCGAGATTCAGGCAATAACTGACGTTGAATTTCCCTTTTGCAAATAAAGAGAAGTTCACGTTCCTTGTGGATTGATCACTGGGGCCCTAAAGCTATTATCCTGGTCTAATTAGGTTTAACATAAGTCAGTGTCATGGCCTGGTGCACGGCTGCCTCGTCCCCAATCCAACGCCTTTTCCGTGGCCTCCCTTTTTTAAAAATAGCACAGATTTGCAACACATAAAGTACAGTGGGTGGAATAGTGGGACGAATTCAAGAAAAGTTGTACAGGAAATAGCTCTTTTGGGGTGCATGTTATGTTACTTATTCGTGGAGATTTTCAAAGTAAAGTTGAAATTTCTGTTATGAATACCAGCATATCTGTGGTAGTTTTTTAGTAGAATAATTATATATTAGGAAGGTAATGTAGAAATACTTGGAAACGTGTTGCTAGAATCAAATTTCTGCATCTCTGTAATATTTCATGTAGTTTTAAAGGTCTTATAATGCTCAAAATTTGTTATCTTTAAAGCTCTAAATGCTCTTTTCCACCTTGTGATGTCAGGAAGCTGTAGTTTGGAAGTTAGCAGCTACGTTTTACCGTTAGTTCAGCAGAAATTGGCAATAACACATCTTAAATCAGCCAAATGATTCTCCTGAAGGTGCTTGGAGTTAAAGAACTCAGTGACGCACTTCCTGTATTACCGAATGACATCACGAGGTGGCAAATTTTGGTCGACCAATTCATTTTCTTAATTACTAAAGTCCCATACTCCCCTGGTTCTTACTATTCTTTTCATTTCTTTTGACTAAGCCTTCAATACTCTTTCTCAAATCCCCCTCACGATAAATAAACCAACAGAGCAGTCGTGTTTACCTTCCAAATATTCCAACCATCTCATTTCATATTTGTTTTAAAACAGTCTCAGATTTCCCAAGTAATGCTATTATAGGCTTAAACTAGCTCAACTTTCTTTCACTTTTCCCAGTATTCTTTTCTAGCGGGACATGCTCTCTCTTAGCCCAAGGTGTAGAAGGTGAACCTGGCAGCTCGGTGACCTATTAAGAGGACCTTTAAGGCGTACCCATTCATCGCACTGTCAGACCGATCTATATTTATAACAGAATAGTATATTTAATTTGTTTTATGTGGCTTGAATCGGGGTTGGCGTGCTTTTAATACAGCTGTGAATTACCTGCGCTGACATCGTATTCATTTTCACCATGATTAGCTGCGCTGGTGTGCATGGCTAGCTCAGTGGGTGGTTGTGGCCCGCTGCACACACTCCATGGGCTCATTATGCCGGAGAATGACACCCCTACCCCCGCAGAATTATGGGATAGAAACATCAGTGCTCGCGAAAAGTTGTACATAGTGGGTACCTGTGACCTTATGTAAAAACGAAACAAATGTCAGATCGTGGGTGTCGTAGTGGTGCAGGGAGGTGAGCGTTTGCCCCCGAACCACAGGGTAACCAGTTCTATTTCCATGTAAACTCAGGGTATTCTTGTGTTATTTAGCTAACAGGGCAGGACCCTTCACACACATTACTTTAAAAAAAAATAAAAAATACTTCATTACAGTAGGCGACAGTAGCTCAGTTGGTAGAGAGTTTTAAACTGATTACTACTAACTACTAACTAACTACTAACCAACGGTTAGTAGTTCGAATCCCGGTCTCGACATAAACATCAATGGTTGAGTGGTCAAATCCCGCAACCCACAGGTTGGCTAGTGTGATTCCAGCTCCCACAGATGAATGTTGTTGTTGTGTCCTTGGGCAAGACACTTAACCTACCTCACTCCCAGTATCTGCGAACACTGGTGTATGAATGTGTGTGCGCATGGGTGAGTGGTTCCCTGTTGTAAAGCGCTTTGAGTGCCTTGAAAGTGGAAAAGCGCTGTATAAAAATGTGACCATTTACCATTATCAAGTATTTATTGTACCATAAAGACTAAAACTGTACATTATGTGTGCTATGTTCTAAGGTATGGAGACAAGTTAGATGTCAGGTCTGTGGAAAGGTGACCTTGACACAGTAAGAATGCACATTTTTTAAGGAAATTTGAGCAATAAAGCAGGTGGCAAACCCCACACCAGAAAAGTTACATATACACATACCCTTTAAATCACCGTCTTTGAAACATTTCCTTGTTTATCAAGTATTCCCTTTACTCCTCTGGGTACTTTTATGAAACATCCGCTGCTCTCTTATTACTTTGTCTTTCAAGGCCAAACCACAAAACCCAGCTTCAGCCTCCATATAAGGGCGAATAGTTTAGTAAAAAAAAAGAAGGTGCAAAGTGGACTCCCCCTTCTCTTTCTATGGTATTGGTAAACGCTAGCTGTAAGAGAGAGAAAGCATATACTCCTTTAGCCTGTGTGTTCTGAAGCACCACTCCAGGCATACGAGGGCCCTTTTTCCTCCTCTCAGTCCTTCTCTTCTCACCCCTCCCTCGCTCTTTTGATTGATATGTGAAATCCGTCTCTCTAAAGGCAGTGGCTGTGTGCATCTGAAAGGTGCTCATTGTTGGCCCGGCACCACTTTGTCCATGAAACAATCCAGTTCCCAAGGAAAGCCCCGGACGCGTTAAAAAAGATACAGCCCCTCATTGTAGCCACCCCGAGGAAACTTTAATTTTGCCTGTGAGGTCATTTTAATCCTGATGAATTTTTATAGTAGCCGTTGTAGTTCAATGGCTCCTAATGCGCTAAAAGACCAAGGGGACAAAATACATTGCAAAGAATAGGCCCCGAATGGAAAACCCACCACCCACGAGCTTGCCGGACCAAATTTAAGTGCAGAATCGGACGCACAATGTCTTCAATGGAACGCCGGATTTCGTTTACAAGGTTTTTAACTGCCTTCGCTAACATAGTTTAACACATACTTTTAGCACGGTTAGCGCTCTCGACGTGTAATCTTTATAGACCACATATGATGCTAGAAAAACCACCCAAGATTTGCCCTCTGAACCTGGCAACGCATCTCCCATGACACCGCTAATGACACGATCGAGCTTTCCTAATTGACGTTATGGATTCCTGTGCTCCTTACGATAATAGATTGCTAACCTCTTAAACTCTTCCCTTTGTGTAAGCTAATAGGAAGCCATCGGAGCAACGCAGTGTCTTTTCATGTGCTTGTTTTGTAGTTGCTGCGCCCTCTGGCCTCTTGGAGTTTTCGACCGGATGCGAGCCTATTAGGAAAGCGTTGGTGAAGTAAACAGAGAGCGGGGCAATATTCCGAAAAAGCAGTGAGAAAAAATCCCAAATGAAAGGGAAATAGTTGTTGCGGTACAGTCGGAATACTGGGCTCTCACAGGGGGCTGCCTCGTCGCCATTGTGTCGGAATGGAGACTGAATCTTGTTTGAGGAACGGCAGGGCAAGACCAAACAGCATGCTTCATAATGGTTATTTATGTAGCATGTAGCTGATGCCCAGCGGGGTGCAAAATCATGGTATTTACTAAGTAGTTCTTATTTTTCCCCCCGTCGTCCCGTCTTTTCGGATAAATATTACTTCTATAGATTCTGAAAATACATCTTGTCAGTGTTTTGATCATTCCCAAAAATAATGAGAGTGGGAGTTTGGCCGGCGAATAATCGAGGTGTGTTCCGCCACAAGTTTAGCTGTCGTGGTGGCAGTCAAAAATAAAAAGCTGCAAAAATGATCCGAAACAACTATGTAACCTTCAAATAAACAGTTAAAAAACATGCACTTTTTCGCTCCGTTCGTCCTCTCTCTCTCTCCTCCCCTCCTCCCATTTTTCCCTCTGTTCGGAGATGCAGGGATCCAAGTGCGCGATGGTGCATTACTAAGGACACCTGCTCTGTGGATGTGGCCAGGCACATAGACTGTGGGCTTGTGTGAGCGCCGTGCACGTGCGCATTTATTCATTCATCAATTTTTAGGCTGAGTCTGGGACCAAACCTATCAAAATTGTTCGGAAGTGAATCTGTCCATTTCTGCCTCGAATTCTGCATAATGGGCTTTTAATTTACTGCCCTGCTTCTCGCCCAAACGGTGCCCTTCTCAAGGTTTGGCAGTGCAACCAAGAAGGAGTTCTATTATGTTACTTAAAATGATGATACTTTAAAAATATGTGTGAGATTTTCCTGTAACTGGGAGATGTCTGTATGTATGAGTTTAATGTTTCAAATGTAAATCTGGACTGCAGGCATATGACCAAATGCAAAATCAGGAAACTTAAGTCCCAAGTTCAACAATGAGCTGCTTTATCTGCGAGACATTCAAATAACTGACAGTCCAGCTGGACAAAGACCTTTACAGTGCATGCGTCATGAACTTATAAAGGTCTCATTATATTCCGACTCTGGCAATCATTGGAAATGCTCTGGTCGCATGTTGTTGCTCTGTAAAGGAAAAGTTTGGATGTGGGTCTAGTCTAATACCTGCTGATGTATTCAGCAGCTTAAACGCAGTGCAAAAGTCCACTTGCTTCATTTGTAAAGAAATCCTCCCTCTGTTTGACTTGCATTAACTTTTCAAAGGCATCATCAACAAAAAGCTGGGACTGAAAGCCCTGGAAGGCACATTGTGTTCTGTTACATTATATTTGTTATATTTTGCCCAGTAAGGGTAAAAAGAGAGCCACCAAAAGAGGCTAAATGGAATCTAAAAGCAATACTTTGCTGTTTTATTAGTGTCCTTTGAATACTGTGACCGCCCCCTCCCCTTGTGCTGTGTGCTCCCACTGCACCCCGACCATCATACAAAAAAATTCTTATTCACTTAGTATGTAGGTCACATTACAGTGGTGTGGAGCTATTGGACATGGGCTTAGATAACTGTTTGTGGAGTATTAAATGCTTTCGCTGCCTCAGCAGCCTCTGCGCTGGTATTTCTCACACAGCTGTGCTACTGAAAGGAGGCAGCGGCGCTGTCACATACACAGCCATTCAAACCCTGATGCTTTGTGCTCAGTTAAAAAAGTCTTGTTTGCATAAAACATTCACTTTTCTTCTGGAAGTGCCTATGTGAAGTTGAAAACCTGATATGAAAGTGGTTTCAGCAGCAGCAGTAAATGAAGGTAGCTGTGGTGAATAGAAGCAAACCCATTGACCTGAGGTGCCAAGTGGAGCAGATGAATCTTTGCTTTTCTTTGCTCTTATCCCTGTTTGCTTTGGGTGACCTTGCTCTCCGGCCGGGTGCTCTGTGTTCACATAGCACTGTCCTAATGGTTTAGATAGAGCAGGAGTTTGCACCAAAACAGCCTGTTCAGGCTGGCCTCCTCACAGAGCTCTCACCTCCCATTAGACCCTCACTCAGGGGGAGCAGCCCCTGGAATCTGCACCTGCTTTTATAGCAGCAGGATCCAGGGCTGGACTCAAGTGTTCACTTTAAACTGAAAGGCGGCAGACGAGAGGGGCTCGTCACTGCTGTGCATCTTTGCCCTCTGTTGTCTTTGCACAGAAAGAAGGATGCTGGAAGTGTGTGCGTGCGTTTGTGAGCTATCCTCCCTTCCCTCTGTCCTTTGTATGAAATGAGCCCAGATGGTGATTGATTTTTCAAGTGCTGACATCCCTGCTTGAGAAGCACCCCTCCTCTTTACACACACATGCGCACACACACACACCCACACACACACACACACACACACACACACCCATACACACACACACACACACACACACACACACACTCACACACACACATACCCGGCTTTGTGCAGAACAAGTGAGGCACACTAACATTGCACTGCCATCATCGTCTTTGTGACTGCCAGAAAGCACCATTGATTGTCACGACGATGCATGCAAACAAACATCTCCTGACACAGACGAGGGTCATACCTGTATTCACACGTGCGGCGTGTAACCCAGGGAGATGAGGCCACGCACAGCCAAAACACCACTCAGACACTTTAAAATCAACATGGAATTATAGCAGAATAAAGCCAACCATTTGATGCTGGCAACTGCTCAATTGTAACACTAGTCATTTTCTCAATTTTCAATCTTTGTAAAGTGAACACATTTTGGATTACTTTTTGGACAAAGAGAACAATTTAGCAACTTGGGCTTGGAGATTAATTTGAAGATTAATATGAACATTTTGTCCTTTCTTCTGATATACTTATAATCCAAGTTATCATTCAAAAAGTGTCCATCATCTGAATCAATAATGAAATCAAACTTTTGAAACAATAGCCATGTCCAAACTCATTCTGTACTTTGTAGACAGCAATTTGTAGTGTTGCAATATGCAGTAATGCTATTGAATGTTAGAATTGTAATTTGCTCACAATTATATACAGTATGGACGCTTCGAATTTAGTCAGTTTTATTTAGCAACAATCACAATTTAAAATCTGCATCATTTATGTGAGTACAATTATATTTGCAACTCAAGTAAATAATTGTATTTCAAATATAAAATCTTGTTTGTACAAAATGTAGTGAAAACCATGCAAAAAAGTTAGAATTTACGGTACTGTACGCGATTTTTACTGCATTAAAAAGATAAAAAACTGAACTTGTAAACATCCTCCTTCACCGCTTTTCATTTCTTATGTTTAATTTTTTTTCAAAGCTGACAACTACCATGCTAACACGCACTTCTTCATCACAATAAAAAGCTTTCTTATTTGTTGCAGACAGCGTGCAACTGACTTATTTTGACCTCAACAGCTGCTTATACGATATATCTGTCCTGGGGCAAGACATTTTTTGCTCAAATACACACAAACAAAAATAAGTCACTGCTAAAATTTAAGTTTAAGGGTGCGATGTATCTTACATTTATTCAATTACAGGTGGTTTTACAGCTCCAAAACACATAGAAAAACAGTCTCTCTGACTGCGCAGACCCTCTAGCAGAACAGTTACACAATGTTCCAGTTTTACCACACTGAAATAGAAAACATAACCCAAAAATACGTGACACATAGCCCGGAATGTATACCTCTATTATAAATCCCCATAGTGACATTGGTTGCAGTATTCGTGATAGCAGTAATGACACGGAGCTGTATACGCCACTGCAGCCCCATTGAGCTAAAGTGGCTGCTCGGCTAAATGATGTCACTGGCTAACTAGGCGTTCTCAGGCCATTGCTTCTGTTTGCGTGACTAAATACATACAATTAAGGCCTCGGCACTTCTCAATCTCTGTGAACTCATTGTTATCCCCGGGTTCAAGTGCACTGATAATGGGGGCCGGAGGAAAACAGGCGTAGCAAGCCAGAGACACAGAGGGCTGGTGGGTAAAATAGACATCTCATTATTAGTGGCATTCTCTTTGGCCCCGGCAGCGCCACGGAAGGCTTGCTCACTCATCTGTTTCTATTGCTT
>KN489227.1:14707-63900 GCA_000787155.1 Scartelaos histophorus | reverse complement strand
AATTTCCCCATTGTGAGACAAATAAATACTCTTTTTATCTTATATTATTACACTAGGATCTGAATAAACCAAATAATCTTACCTCCCCTGATAGAAACACCTCAGTCCCAATAGAAAAGACTTTAAAGCGACTCGTATAAAGTGTGTGAGTGTGTGTTGTTTGTCCATATGCTCCTCTGTTCGCGCCAAACGTCACGTCGTATTTACCGATCGCACCAAAGTCGTTCATCACGCAGAAGCCTCAGTGTCTTCAGTTCACCTCTGGCTGTGTTATTTGAATGACTTCCAGCCCTCTGCGATTTCATTTCTTTCTATTTTTTTTTACAGATACTTTTAGATGCCAACATTATCCAGCTGGGGAATCTTCCGCTCGGCACGTTTTCCAAGTCCTCGGCCCCGGCGTCCCACGAACAGTCCATATACGAGGTCTGCGTTTGCCCCAGTGGGAAAGTCTACCTGTCCCCCGCCCAAAGTAGCTCAACCTGCCAAATAATGAACAATATTTGCCTTTGGAGTTGACTTGGGAACACCTGCTTTCCAAAATACCGCGACTTCAGAGATTTCGATGGGACAAATGTCGGAAAAGTCGGGAAAGTTGTTCATTTTCAAACCAATGGAGCTCAACGGTCCCGTCCTTCTGTCTCGACTTTCGTATTAATGCTGCGTTCCATTTATCCTCGGAGGCTGGAGCTTGAACATCGAGTTTCCAGTGGTCAACTTGGGGAAAAAATGACCAGTCCATTACAGTATATGTACAGTAAAGACAATAAAAGCCAAGCAATAAAAAGAAAGAGGAAAGAAAAAGAAGAAAGAGCTCAAATCTGCCCAAATCTTTGTATGTGAATTTTTGCTTTTCTCATTAGCTCCGTGTATTTCCATAAACTGGCGGAGCATATCAGCGCATTTGTAACTGCAGGTCCACAAAAGCAGGTGATTTCTGAGCATCTAAAGGCAAAATAACACGAGAACGTTCAATATTTTTACTGGAAATCGGTAAAAAGTTTATACAAATGTTGGACTTTCTAACTCGTAACCAGCTCGAGGGAGTTTCCAAGTAGGACTTTACAGATTAATGGGTTTTCCAGTGTAAATTTATAGCCGGAATGTGGAAAATCCGACCTCCGAAGGCGACTGGAACGCAGCATAAGGATTTCTTATAACTATGATTGAAATACCCTGATAAAAGTGACATAACATACAAATATTACACTACTTTTTACATATCACCATGTGTTTTAAGAGCTGAAATGCAGATTAATATCATTCTAAAAAGTCTTAAGTATCATATGTATCTGGATATCACTTTATTCGGCAGCATTATCTACCTGGAAACTCTCATTCGGGGAGTAAATTTCCCATCCGTCTTTCCCATAGGATTGTAACCAACATCCATGAAATAATTATCATCAATCAAAGTCACTACTACTGATACACACATAAACAACTTAAAAAGCTGCACTATGTAACTTTTTAGGCCTCATCTTCTTGTCTCCATGGAGATTTCCCTGGAACGTTCTGCAGTCTTCTCGCATTTATTCAATTATAGGTGTATTTCTTGTCCAAACGTCCTTGAAATCCAATGTATTCTGACTGTGGACAAGGTCACCCCTCCCCACAGATCTAACCTGTAACTTGGACTAATGCCATCACCTTCTGGTTTCCGTGGAGACAGAAGAGTCACAGCGCTTTAACATATTTATTAGACCACCACATGGTATAAAGTGTCCAAAATACAGTCTTTTTATGTTTCTCTATTGCTTAATCCACCAGTATGTGCAAGATCTTTTATGAAAACTATTTCTTTATCGCTAAAATATAATAACTATTGTTGCTATCCATGCATTTTCAAGTTTAATGTTTTAAAAAATAACACCAAAGTTTCATCCAAAGTAAGTCTCTGGGAACTATTTGCTCAAAAACAAATGAGACTTTGCGAAACAGCGTAAAAATAAAGCAGGAAGAATGCAGCTCTTATTTTTGGTTATTATTTGTCAACAGGGACTATTTTGTTATTCCAGTTGGTCATTTTCATAATGAATAACAATGAAACAGTTAATCTGAACAAGTTTTTGATTTATTATGAGGTTATTTATGTTTTCTTGTTTTCATGAAAGGCGGTGTAATGATCATTGTAAATGTTAGACTGGGGAACATTCCAGGCAAAGCAATAACATCTCCATGGAGACGAGGATGTGGTTTTATCTTGTTTTATCCTGGAGGAGGTAAAACAAGAGTCTTATTGTAATTACACATATAAGTTCTTTAATTCTGACTCAAGCAGCACAGGTCATGACTCAGTTCAGTTCGTCACAAACACACAGCTGGCACTAGGACTCAGCGATATGGAGCAAAACCTATATCTCGATATATTTTGCTATATCTCGATATACGATATATATCTCGATATCTGTGCAGGAAAAATAACCCTCTCAAAATTACTGCAAAAACAAAAATGTTGAAGTGCAAAGAAGTTGTCAGTTCATAGAGGAAGGTGTAGGAAAGTGCTTCTGCAACATTAAAAACTAAATAAAAATCCCTGTATAAAAATCATAATTTAACTGTAAAATAAAGGAAGAAATAAGCTCCTTTAGCAGAGGAAGCTCAGGAGGTTCCTTATTTTAATAGATCCATGTTCCAGCGTGAGGAGGTTTCCCACAATCCACTGCTCAGATCAAACCCAACGATTCCAAACACTATTGTACAAGTAAAACTGCAGCAGAATCTTCATTTATATCTTCAGCATAAATAAACTTTACATTATTAAACTTTACAACATGTAAACCATAAAGACACAGAGCCACATGCACATTTGAGATTACAGATTTACAGAAACGAAAGTTAAAACCACATGACTCATTTGCATAAACTATTAGCGCTGAAAAAAAAGTTCTATCAGGACACAAGGAGCTGAACATGGTGGAAAAGGTTCGTTGTGCTAGAAGCTTTGGTTAACACCAGTTTTGGGCATTTAGAGACGAGTTGTGTTTCCTCCTGTTGAGGCGCCTCATGTTGAGACACACGAGGATGAAAAGAAAAGTGACGAGGACAGAACAGAGAAGGAAACAAGAGAAGCAACAAATCAGGATTAAATATAAGCATCGTATCAATATATACGATATGTCAAAATCCATATCGAGTTTTAAAAATATCTTGATATATTCGATATATTGCCCACGCCTGAGCCCAGTCTTTAAACTAACATATACTTCCCACACTTCTGGACTGTTGTGTCAGCTTCACTTCTGCACAAATTCACCTTTAACCCAAACGTCACCACAGAATGTTCACTTGTGTTGGCCTGCGTGCAGAGAGAAACATACAAGAATAAAATGAACAGAAAAACTATCTCACAGTTACATAGTGCACCTTTCATACTGGATACATGTTTTTCGTGTTTTATATCTGTTTTTAATATATTGTGAAAATGTGTTTAAAGCTCACATAGGTGTTTATTGAGCTGTCAAACTTTTTAAAAACGTCTTCTATTTTGTCCAAAAGCCTACTGGAAAATCTCTGCAAACGTTCCAACCCAAACCTGAAGCTGTGGGCGAGACAGTTGAGCTCCATTAAAAATGAAACATTACAAACCGGCGGCTCGGACTCACGATCCACTCTGAGAGAAAAGACGGCAGCTCGCTCTCATCAGGAATAAAAAAATAATAACTGGGTCATCGTGACAAGGAAAGAACGACATTTATTTTTCTACTCGACGAAGAAAATTTTTAAAGAATTCCAACACTGGTGCCTTCAGAGTTTTAAAAATCACGGTGAACTGGTTGAGACGGCATTGATCCTTGTCTATTTTTAAAAAGGTCTCACACAAAAGCACAAAGGATTGGTTTGTGAAATAGAGGTGGGCCATATCCACACAAGTGATGACTGTAGGATTATTGTTGTTATAATAAAAATCAGATGCTACAACATAACTAGAATTTTCTTAGTTAAAATTTGCAGTATTGAACAAAAAGTGTATGGAATTTAAGAAATATCTGCATAATCTTGTGTATTCTTGTTGTTTGGAAGATTACGCTGCTAATTTTTTATTTTTTTTTTCTTTCTTATTCGTGGGTTTCAGCTTCTTGTTATATGGTGTCAATCAAATTCTTTATTATTTTGTTTTAAATTGTTAATTCCTATGGGAGCAGTCCTAACTTTTCATCATTTACATGGATATATTCATGCACATTGTATTTTAACCATGCAGCCAGCTTTATAATGGACTACTATAAAAAACTACATTTAAATTTGTCTAATTTTGATATTCTGTAGACAACATATGGCCCACCTGTATTCTGAAAGGTGTAAGTTATTGGAATGGATGCTTAATTTGCCATTATAATGTAAAATAAAACATGTTTTTTTTCTTTTGAGTTTGGTTTGGTGCTGGTTTTGTTTGCAGCTTGAGACACAAAGGATTAGGTCAAACTTTGATGGGTTAATTTAGGTATTTAAATATGTTATAATTTCAATATTATAGAAAAAAACCCTAAATATTTTATCATTTATGACTTGAATGCATATGGTATGGAATAATGGCATTAATTTGAATATGATCATGCACGATTTGACTGTCCAAACTACATTTACGGACTTGTAAAACAAATCTGATCACGTTGTAGTGCCGGGAAAATTCTTTTGGGTGAATAAACCAACAACAGCTAAAGTGAAACTGAAGAAATGATCTATTCACAATCACAAACATGTTCAAAACTGTTGGAGGTTTCAGATCATGAACAAGACCTTGACTATTTTCTGGTTTTGATTTTCGCTAGCACCTGCATGACAAACACATTCGTGGCAAAACCTTTCTGTCTTAGAGATTCTCTGTTCAAATACTTAATTTTAACCTTCTCCGGGGTTTTGTGCAAAGCGGTTTTAAAGTATTTGATTTGACTGCAGATAAAAACAAGTGTACTCAGGCTTTCCTCCAGAGATCATCTTCACCACTTTAAAACTAGACTTAAAAATATAAAAATGCTTAAACAGTTGATTTTATTGGACAAAACAACCACTGATATTTGCAGGAGATTAATGCAAAGTGCAGTTTATGCTGCAAACAGGCTGTGATAATGTCCTAACAATCATTTTAGTCAGTAGCTATTAGCTTATATGAAAAACGTAAAACAGTTGTTAGTTGTTCAAGTCAAAAGAAATTACGGAAAGACAAAGAAACAAC
Organism: Scartelaos histophorus; assembly: GCA_000787155.1. Taxonomy (NCBI): domain Eukaryota; kingdom Metazoa; phylum Chordata; class Actinopteri; order Gobiiformes; family Gobiidae; genus Scartelaos; species Scartelaos histophorus. Next base: position 58,724 of record KN489227.1, on the reverse strand, counting down.
TTTTATTGGTGTGTACTACCCTCTACTGGCTCAAAATGATAAGCCCCATTTTTAATTTCGATTCATTCACTACTAGAAATAAAAAAAAATAAAAAAAAAACACTGACAAGACAGTTATATTTTGCACGATTTAATTCCACAAAGTTGAATTTTGGTTAAGCTCCTTAAGCATCAAACTGTGCAAGAAATAAAAAGTGTAATCATTAATTCCAGCGTATTGTTTTACATTTCTCAGTGATTCAAAGTTGAAATTGTCAAGACATAACACAGTAAAAGCTAAAGGAACACAAGAAAATACAGAACATTCATTTTCTTTAGGACTGGATTTGCATTTTTTTTCCAGGACACTCGTCTTCAAGCCATTTCCCTTTGAAAAAATTGTAAGAACCTCTTTTCAAAACACAATATATTCTTCATAGGGCAGTAATAATAACCGTAATACTGTCTAAAACACAAATTAAAAAACACTTTAAAATGCGGGCGACGTTATAAAAAAGCAACAGACTTAAGAAAATAGTAAAAGTGGCAGGATTATTCAGTGTAATATATTCACTGTCAGTACTTGAATGGGTCTCTGTAGTTGTAATAAGATTTGGCATTTCTCTGTAGATTATACCTGGAATCACAACATGCATTTTTGACACTAAATGAGGAAAAAGCAGATAAATAATGCTGGCTTAAATAGTAAAACTCACCTTATACTTTCATCATCTGGTAGATAGTTCGCTTTAAGGGCTGATTTGGATATATTTAAACCAGGCGGGATCCTGTCTGGGTATCTCACCGCCATCTTGGAGCCCATTAACTCATATCCCTAAACACACACACAGGGAAAATGCAATTTAAGTAAAAAATAAAGCAAAAAGCAACTAGAAACCTCCTAAAATTGACCAATTCACCAACTAAAGATCATACATAACCGTTAATTATGGAGCAAGCAAGGACCCAAATCATCTAAATAGCCATTTTTTAACCTTAAAAGAAATTGCCGATTAAATTCAATGCCCAAATGTCAGAAAATAATGATGATTTATAGTGAAGTGTACGATTCCTGGTAGGACCTGGGCAGCAGATGTGACACAGTAGAGATAACTGTGACCGAACAACCTTAATGAGAACAAAGGCTAAATCTAAATTGCTCCATAATTATGATAGACTAATAAAGATAAATAACATGTGCGTAAACTGTCCCCGTGTTATAGATTATATTGTTTGTGTGGAAAAACTTCTGGCTACTTCTTCTCAACTATTTTCCCAAACAACCAACTGATGTAAAACTGTGATAAATATTGACCGAACCAAGTAATGATAAGAAAAACATGAAATCCTGTCATATGCAATTCAAATAATCCACAAAATGTTCACACCAATGGGGCAACATCAAGAACTTTAGCATCCTTCTTTAGTTTGTCCATTAAAACAAGTTGCTTACGTGATATTTCCTAATTGCATCATCGCAGTGCTGCTGTTGGGTGTAGTTAATAAAAGCGCAGCGTTTTGCAGGCAGTTGTTTCATACTATAAACTGGTCCGACCCTGCAAAGAGACGGGACGCGAGGGAATGACTTTGTTTTGATCATTTAATGCTGTTAAAATAATACATGACCTTGAGGCATATTGGAGTACTTACTTGCTAAAAATACTTCCCAATAAGTTTTCAGTGACAGAGAAAGACAGATTTCCCACCCACACTGGAAACAGTTCTCTGTCCAAAGATAAAACATGACATTATGCCCATTTGAATTGCACTATAACCTTTACTGTGGATGGCTCACCCTCTGCTTCATGTTATTCTGCTGTTTCTTTATCAGTTTATTATCATTTTATCATGTTTCAATTGTTAATGCTCCTGGACTTGTTTACTATGTGTACTCTGAACACAATCATATTTTCTAAACATATACTGCAAATTTAATATCAATACTTTACATAAAAATGATAATAATTTCCCAAAACTGTGCAGTTCTTCTGTATTATCCACACAGCTTTTTCAGCACTGTTCTGTCACTGACCTGAATGTTGTGTGAAATGTGATGTACTCACGGTGCTTGTACTACATGACTGGACTTCAGGGCCGCAGGGGCATTTGGTCTGGGTTGGCTTTGGTCGGTCTGGACTGGGATAAGAGGGTTTTTCTCGAGGGGAAGTGTCTTTGATGGGTCCTGGGCTGGAGGAAAAGGAGGAAGAAGAGGAGAGCGTGAGGCAGCAGCGGCTTTGGCAGAAAGGCCCGGGGATACTCCGGTCACATTAGCCACCTGCACTGTGGCAGGGGCAGGTGGGGACACTAAAACACACAGAAAATGTTACTTTGAAATACAGGTTAAACACATTTATTGTCCTGAATAGTTTGGGTTCATGTATCATAAAAAACAGAATCCCTGTAGTTTAAAACTGGAGGACGGGTCAGAATTCCATAGATGAAGATGCTGTTAAACTGATGATTACAAATGTGTTTTGAATAATCTCCATTTACTGGGCCTATTCACATGAAACAAACTGACCCCCCAAAAATGCAATTTTCTGTGGGTTCAAAGAGTAAAGGCAATAACCCTAAAGACGTTTTTTAATGGCAAGATAGTGGAGCTAGTCCCTAACATATGATAAGGTTTAACATTTGTGGATCGTATGTTTGAATACTTCTTTCAAAAACAGTTCACGCCCCATAGAGCAGGAGGGGGGGTCTTCAATGTTTGTCAGGCCAGAGACCTGGATACAGATGGAGAGCTGGAGCAGAGACCCTTAACATATATATATGGCAAACAATTGTGTTTTATATTAAATTGGGCCTAGTGTCACGTGTTAAGATAGCTACTCTGTTATTGTACAATAACACTAGGGAGGTTTTCAATCAAAGTTGCTCAACAAGTTCAGATTTATCCTGAAATTTTGAGCTGATCTAGCTCCATCTCCAGTTTAAGCCTCAACTTGTATAGCCTGAGTCTGACCAAAGCTAAACTCTGGCCTGAAGGTTAATTCGCAGTAAGTCTGGGAAGGCCAGATCAATGGAGCAACGACATCACAGAAAATGGGCTCAAAGTGTAACTTTGTTTTTAAATGATCTGATTAAACGAGAGAGGAGCCACAGCGTGTACGGACAAGAGTTTAATTTGGGCCACAGAACTTTTCCGGCCATTCTGATCTGAGGAGCGAGAAGAAAGACATGACTCCCCCTCCTCCCATTATAAAGGCAGCTGCACCATCTGAGAAGTGACCACCGACAAGACTGACTGTTTGGTTTTGAAATGTTTTTCAAAACTCTGAAACCCATGGATTCGTTGTGATTTTCATGTGATCTCAGATGAAAGGCAGAACCTTACACAGCTCTATGGGAAAATACATTTTATTGAACTACCTAGATGCATCCACTCATACATGTGGACATAATCCTGCAGCCATTCAAAAACAGAATAAGGATTACCTTGTAGTTTGTTCATCTTTGATAGTGCTTCCCGGGCTTTTTCTACATTCCCATGAATAATTAAAGCATTTGAACTCTGCTCCCAAGTGAAGCCATTCTCCTAAAGAGAGAAATAACAGTTAATGAAATCTCAAAATTCAAATCATAAATTCATATTTAACTTCTCACCATTAGTTGTAAACTCTGTACATTCATTAGTTCTTGAACTGCTTCTGGGCTGGAGCCATTTAGTTCAAGAATCTTCTTAAACGCGCAGGCTGCCTCGTCGTACCGCTGCCAAAATCAACAAGGTCAACAAGAGTAACAGTTACATTCATTTCAATGTTTTCACTAAGAAAACTGTAAAATTCAGAACAAGCCTAAGATGGACAAAAGGGTGTTTCAGTGTGTTACATGTTAAACTTCTATATAAAATTTTATGCTCTGACAAAACTTCAATGTCAGCACCTCACCTGGTGATGGATACAGTGTACACTATTGGATACATTGTATTTAAAAAGTGCAGTTTTATACCAGTTAAAAAAGAAAGAAAAGGTAATAAAATAGTGGCATTTTGTATGTTATTGTGTGTTATCGCAAAAGCAATCTTTGTTTGAAAATGTTATACAAAATTTTCTGTGAAAATATGACCTATTACTACTATTAGAACAATAGAGCCAATATTTAATATTTTTACAACAAAATATGTGGGCAATATAAAATCCAAAATATTTAATGTTAAAGTTTTGAACAAAATCAGAATAGCAGTAGGATAAAAAACAGAATTGCCTCACTGTTGTATTTGTGTATCATGTTAGTGTTTTGGTGCAGAAGTGTCGTGTTCTGTTACCTTGAGCCCTGCCAGTGCTCTTCCTTTTCTGAACAGGCCTCTAATCCAGCCAGGACTCATACTCAGAGACAACTCTGCATCACTTAAAGACTTCTCATACTCCTGCAATCTCTCAAAACAAAACGCACGATTTCCAAATAACCTGCAAAAGAAAAATGTGTTAAAACTTTTGTAGAATCGAACCAAAGCCAAATCAGATTTTCTCTCTACTAACCTATACTCTGTTGGGTTGTATTTAATAGCATCTGTGAAATATTTAACAGCCGTTTTATAATCTCCAACACCAGCTAGTCTATTCCCAGCCGCTGAAATAAAACATACAATTACAAATGTGGCAAACTTTAACCTTTTTATGAATGTTTGAAAACAAAGACATACCTGCTAATTCAGAACTTATTTTAACAAAGTCCTCCATTTTAGGGCTAGATTGAAAAGTATCCTGGAAAATTACAATTAAAAAGGTTAAAGGAATTAGAGGGTGTTAAAAGAGCAGTATGTAACTTTCCAGCAGTCTGATGCCTGCTTGAGGCTTTAGGGAGTGTTTGCATTTCCTGTAAGGTTCCACAGTGTGGCATTATAAGCATCCATACTGCATTTGTTTAAATGCACTTGTTTCATTGCAAAAAACAGGAAATTCCAGGTAAACCAACCACGTGTCCATGGGGAGAAACTCTTCTAGTGACAGAAACTATACCAAACATTTATACATAGCAGTACTGATTGAGGTTTTGAAAATAATTGATTCTTGTGCAAATATACCAATGCTTAAAAGTATCAAATACAAAAACTTTTTTGGATCACATTTTGGTAAATGTGTAAAATACACAATTTATCTGCAGATCAGCTCTGCTAGGAAAAGGTTACATAATGCATCTTTAATTAGCTTATTAATAGATATAAATTCTTAAACAGGAACAGAATAACGCACCTTATTTACTTCATGATTTATATCATGATTTACTTCAACAGTTCTTTCAGGTGTTTTGGGTTCTTCTTTAGCTGGAGACTTCTTTTTATCTTGCTTTTGCTCTAACTGGCGTTTAGCAATTTCAGCTGCTTTAGTAACAAAACTACTTGTCAAATCCAACCCCTGTAACAGATTTTGATATTGTTTTAAATCAATTTGAAACAATTTTAATAGCAATTCATTTTAAAACAACCCCACAAATTTTACCTCATCTTCTTCATTATCGGATCCATCTGAAGTGTTGTCACTGCTTTCAGCATCTAAAGATGAAGCCATGTCTCTAAGGTTTAAATATTCTTTATCCCCTTCACATACTTGTGAAGTTTTATCCTTAATCTGTAAATTAAACAAAATTATTAACATAAATCTTTACTCAATTGTGAGTTGCTAACATAATGAAAATCACCTTGTCATCTTGTGTTGCGTTCTGTTGCTTTTCAAGACGTTTCCTTACTTTTTGTCGCTGTGGGAGGGGAAAAATGTGTCAAGTGTTGTAAACTACAATTTCCACACCAAGTATAAAATTTGACACAACAATGACATAAATGATCTAGTACAATATAAAATTTATAATTTTCAAATTAAAATTTCAATGACAGTCTCTTCTTCAGTGTTAAAACCCAATGGCTGCTCAATTAAGTATTCACATTGTGGTGTTGATACATTTATAAAACCACATAGCCCACATATATTAGTAAACAAAACAGTTCTTGTGAAATTCCCAACACAGAATAATTACATATGACGGATAAATAAATGACTTCCAAATACATACTTTTTTCTTTAGACGCTTCTTTGCTGCCTTCTCTTTAATTTTCTTTTCATTTAATAATAATAATTCAGCCTTCTTTTCCGCATCCTAATTCACAAAACAGATAATAACAGATTACAGAAACATACAAAAACAAGAGAAAACAAAAAAAGAGCAATAAACTTACACAGTCTTCCCAGTCTACATCATCATCATCACTAGAGTCAGTTTTAGGGCAAGAGCACATTCTTACACCACAGTCACGTTCTATTTTCATTTCTTTAAAGATGTACTTCGGATAAACCCTCACATCATCACCTTGCATTTGGGATAATGATGAAAAGGTAGTTTAGACAAGAGACAAGACACTACACACTTTAAATGTTGTAAGGCTACGTGAAAATTACGCACCACAATGAATTTCTTCTATCAAATCTTCTAGACCAGGGAGTCCAGCGAAGAAACCTTGCTGCAAAAAACCATGAAAGAAAAGCAGTTTGCAGCTCGATTGGCCATTGGTACCATAGACCGTATATATATATATTTTTTATACAGTCTATGATTGTTTCACGTCACGCAAAATCACGCCAAATCTTATACAAATGAACGTGAACTCCCGATGGTAAACTTACACTAACTCTTAAGAATTATACAAGAAACAACGGAGATACAAGCTACTTTCCTTGTCCGAAATACATTTACATTTCTGGATAACTATGCGATTCCAAAATTTAAGGCAGAAAAATACAGACTTATTCTATAAAAAGTTAGCAGAAGTTTTTCCCATAGTAGCATTAGCATGTTTGCTAACCTCGGCTAAGCGCAGAAGACAAAGGTATTACCTAAACACACGGAAGAAAAGTAAGCTAATGTTTCAACTTACCATCCTTTTTGCGCTTTCATAAGCTGGAAAAGAATGAAACGAAATTAGCATTTGACAAACTGTAGGAAATGCTATGTAAACAGATTAAAATAATGACATACCTGCTGGATCACTTTGAGCAAAAGACATGATTGTAGCTCGGAGTCTTCTTTAAGTGGCTCAAGTCATGGAAGTATAATATAATCTTCTCCAGGAGAGTATAAATAGATCCAGGAGAAGAATGCTGTGGTGCCAGTAGTGACCACGGAAGTATTATTTTAACCTAGGTTGTCTCACTGCGTTATCGTGGGCATCAATTGTTCTTTATCGCCCTCTGCTGGATTTATCATGCAGGTGAAGTCTTAATTCTCTTTATCACTTCTTCCTTGATTCCTCGATTCTCCATTTTCATTCATTTTCAGTCAACCAAATTAAGGAATTGAGGAATAAACATAATTCCTCATGATTTCTCCTAGATTCTGCAGAAAAAGGGTGAGGACGTCCCACTCATAGAGGAGACAACCCTCAAACTGGGACACGACTTACAACTTTGGGGTTACTACCAGACCTTAGCAGTTTCTTGAGTTCTTGAGTAGATATAAAGATATGAGGCTGTGATTGTGCTGAGCTCCATGCTGTGTGCAGACAGCGCAGATTATGGCTGTGTGTAAACAGCTGTCTAGACTTTCAGGAAGAGAAAGTTGGAAATGCATTTGCACTTGCTATTAGAAAATAAATGCAGGGACCAATAAAAAATGGGTAATATGACAGTGAAAATTATGATCTGATCCTCCTGCAATCTGCCATATTCACATACAGTATCATGATGTCCTTGCTTTTCTGTTTAATGCAGCTCTTAAACCCCTAAAGAGTTTTTATATACGTTCAGCTGCCAAAAAGCCAAAGCAAAGTGCCACTGTTTGCTTTAAAGAAAAACATTTCGTCCCTGGGTGGGCTCGAACCACCAACCTTTCGGTTAACAGCCGAACGCGCTAACCAATTGCGCCACAAAGACCTGCAAAAGTGAAAAATTAGGAGATTAAAATTTGACAAAAGAGTCTGGAAATTGCTCACAATACATAAAATTTATTGGATGAAACTGCAGAGAAGTATCAATTTTTTCAACAACTTGATTTGCTATCAAAAAAGAAGGGGAAAAAAACAATTAATTTGCCTTTGATCTGAAGCACCATTATTTGTCTATTTGCTGATCTAAAACCAGTTGACCCTTGACTCCTGTGTCATGTTTCTATGTAAATGACTGTGCAGTGTTGAATGCTAGAATACTCAAATCTGCCCCAAAACAGCTTGACCTATGTAGGAGACAAATAAAGGTTCTTTATATGCCGATTACAAACCACATAATCAACTTCTGCTAGTCTGTGGTTAAACATTTGAAGGTTAACAGACCTGTAGCGATAACTGATTTAATTCAATACATTGCTGAAGAAAATATAGACAATACACGATAGTATTGAATGTCATTGTTCTACTGACACGAAAACCCTAAAGAGGGATTTGCCTGTAAAAAACTAGTATGTTCAGTGTTATTAATGAACATGAGCTGCAATAAGCGAAACATTTAATGAGCCATAGAAGTTATTTATTCAACCCTCTACTGCAAAAATCTTATCATAGTATAGAAAAATAATAAAACGTTTCCCACTAGTACACAGAGAAAGTATCCACAACAAATATTGACCTCCAAAGTCATTATAGTAACTATTGTTGACAGGTCTAAAGGTTATCTTGTCATATCCTGTGAAATGTTTACCTGTAGATTAAAATAAGTAATACAATAAAAGATACTTCGTCCCTGGGTGGGCTTGAACCACCAACCTTTCGGTTAACAGCCGAACGCGCTAACCGATTGCGCCACAGAGACTATATTTTCCCATGAAGTGCAGTGAAATTGCGAGGTGTTCACAGGGCAGTCGAGTAGTTCATGGAGATAGAAAGTGTTCAGAAATATTTGCGTGTATAGGATAAAAATCTGTGCATATTTGGTTGTAGCTGAGCTTAAAATAAATATCTATAGAGTGTATTTTATCCATCACAATATGAATTGAAAAGTTACTACATCAAGAATTACAATCACAAAATGAAAATATACAATTATGCTTCCTTCAGTACGAATTCACAGACGTGACTCTACTGTCAAAAAGACGTCATCACTTCACAGGCTTTATTTACTGAGCAGAAGAATCGATCAAGATCAAGATCAAGATCAAGATCAAGATCAAGATCAAGATCAAGATCAAGATCAAGATCAAGATCAAGATCAAGACCAAGACTGCCCACGCGTCACCTCCGCGGCAACTTAAACTCTAGCAGAGAGGGTAAAAGTGGAGGTTAAAAACAGAGAAATGGCACAAGGATCTACAACAGCTGACGAATATTACAATTTATTGTAAAAATAAACTTGTCTTGCCACATTAGATCATGTGAGAAATGCAGCTGAGATAAAGGTTAAGACTGCAGAGAATGCAGACATTACATCTGTTACCAAACTGGATACCACGATGTTATCTACTAAGATAAAGGTCGGGTTCCCAAATTCAATGTGGCAAGACAAGGCAAGTATAATAAATTGTAATTAACCCACCTGTTTGTCAGCTGAGCTGTTGTAGCTCTTGTTCTGCCATTTCTCTGTTCCACTTTTACCCTCACTGCTGCAACTTAGGCTCCTGCAGAGGTGACACATGTTTTGGTCTCGATCAGTGTTTCTTCTGCTAAATAGATAATGCCTTTGAAGTGATATAATATTTTTGACATGTAGTAACTTTTCAATCTGTATTGTGATGGATAGTATACAAATTCTTATATATTACAAATATTTATTTTATGCTACAGCCAAATATGTGTGGTTTTCTGAAAGCTTTCCAATTCCATACAGCCCTCTCAGCAAAGACCACACGCCTCACAAACTCCCCTCCTACCTGTGTGTACGTTTATATGAGTTTAGTTGTTATCACGGTAACAAAAACTTAGCGCCCAACGTGGGGCTCGAACCCACGACCCTGAGATTAAGAGTCTCATGCTCTACCGACTGAGCTAGCCGGGCTACGCGTGACATCCTCCCCAACTACTGGTGAAAAATAAACCCACCGCACCTACTGCAGTATTGGTCCTTCCCCTCTCAGTTTTTGTCATCACTTTAGGAGCACAACCGCTACGCTGCTTTACACAAAATGATCACACAAAAGAGCTGGCGGAACCTTAAAATGTGTCCGTGTAAATAATTAAAACACTCACCATTCCACTTTGATGCTCTGCAACACGCGCCTTTTCCTTCAGAAGTTGTTCTTGTAAAGTTTCAGTCTGATGTCGTAAAGTGTTTTATATTTATCCTCCACAACTGAACCGTGGGGTATTAGGGCACGTTCAAAGGGCATCGGAAGTTTATTTTGACACCACGTGCTTCTTTCCTGTCGTGTCCCTGTTAAAAGCCTCGAGACGCTGCGGCGCGCGCTCCAGTGGCGCCAAACGTGGGTGACGTCACACTGTACGGGCCCCATTTACACGTAAACTGGAATATTTATAACCAGACACTTCAATTCGTGTATATACCATGGATCTATTAAAATAATGGTGTGCACCCATCTTTAACACGAAAACGGGCCCACGATGTTATTTTGGAAAGTGGGTGGAGGTAAATACTCGTAGCCACACCCTGTGGTTGGTCCAAAGCCGCCTGTTTCCTGCAAGCAAAATTGAAACTCTAATGATTCAAAGAAACGGGACACAGCTCATAGAGAACCGTAAAAACATGTCGTCCCTGGGTGGGCTCGAACCACCAACCTTTCGGTTAACAGCCGAACGCGCTAACCGATTGCGCCACAGAGACAACTGAGGCAAATATGGGTTGTTTAGTGTTAAAATAATATATATTCATACATGTTAAAGTGAAATTTGGTTGCGGAAATCAGACCTGATCTACTTCAAAAGTGACGACAGTTGGCATGTACTGATTAAGAAGGCTAACGTTCACTCAAATGATCATGAATCAATGGAAAATAAATTATACACATTGAAACTTTGTCATAATATGTATATGTATACGTGATTTTATTGAATTCTCTGATATATAAAGTACAAAAGAGAGCGCCCAACGTGGGGCTCGAACCCACGACCCTGAGATTAAGAGTCTCATGCTCTACCGACTGAGCTAGCCGGGCACATGAACTAGACACAAAAAGTTAACAGGATATACATAAAATAGATTACTCGAATACACCTGTACCATTTCTAAAGCGATTACAATGTTCGGTATGTACTGATTAATAAGGGTAACAGTCACTCAAATTGTGCACGCTGAATCTTTGTTATAATAGGTAAATATATAAATGATTTAATGAATTCTCAAATATACTCGGTAGTATTTTGTGTGAATTTAATTCTTCGATCACCACAAAATGAATAGCATCAGGCGTGGGGTCGAACCCACGACACGTAGGGTAAGATCCTGACGCTTTACTGACTGAGATACCCGGGCTTAACATCAAGTGGTCTTGGTCACAATCAAGGAAGTCACAGGAACAATGATTTAATAGAATAGCATTTTGTATTTTATATGATTGACACTGATAACACAAAAGAATCCAGTAAGTTCGTGCCTGAGCATTGACACATTATCATGTTCCATGTCGTTTTTTTCTGTTTTTCTGGATGAAAAAATACCCCTATATTGTATTTTGTTATTTAGTGTTTTTAATTAACTAATCTTAACCAAACACCATAAAACACCATAAAATCGTTTAAACACAAACCCATGTGTGTCCATATCAGTACATAGTAGAGGAAATTTGCTCAAGCCAGTTCAAGCAGTCAAGTTTGTGTATATTTGCTGACACGCGATGGCGCAATTTTCTTACAAAACGAAATTATCTGCGCTCTAGTAATCTGTAGTATTTATAATTGTATTACATCTAAGAGCAGAAGTAACTCTCGTTTTGTCAAGTAGCCTACTGGTAATTAGGATAACAGTGGATTCAAGCTTTTTTATTGCTCGAAGGAAAGGGGAAAAACATGGAAATATCATTATAATAAGGATTCCTGTTATAGATCCGTGGGAAAAAGGAAAAGACCCGCGAGGGGATCTGCACCACGTGACCAAACGCGGAAGTAGGTGTAGTGCAGACGCGCACGGAGCGGCGCACACGGGGGGAGTGCGGAATTGGGTCTCCGCTTGTATTTTGATCCTCGGAGCTGTGGAGGTCGGATCTCTCCTGGAGCTACCCTTCAATCCCCGAGTTACAGACTCAAACGAGGCTCTTTTTTCGCATTAAGACGCATTTTCCGTCGTGCGTAAAAGGTAAGCGTGACCGAAAACCGCGTAACTTTTTAGTGCTTGATGCCGGAGACTGAGTAACAGAACATCAAGTGCAACAGGCACAGCAAGAAATACAAGCTCAAAGTCGAACAATTAGGCATGTTTCTTGCATATTTAAAAAATACTGCTAATTTCCTAAATGGTTTGATATAACCAGAGTGAATTAACTTTCGATGTTGTCTTGTGCTTCGTGCACCTGCACTGAGAAGCCACTATGTCCCTGAAATACTGCATTTTTCAGAAAGACTGTCCGCATTTAGGATTCTTTACATGAGTTCATTTTACATTTGGGTCATCAGATGTCTATGATCTCATAAAACATTATCGTTTAAAAGTGGAGACTGCATTGTCTTTATTGGTTAAGTACAAAGAGTCAATAGGTTTTTGTTATATTGCCAAATTGAACTTCCTAGTAAGATTTTTTGAGACCTAATGCTACTGTTCACTTTTTCTACCCTAATTGGCCATCAACTCCAGAATAGAGAGCTGCCTGTGACATTTGCAGTTTCTATTGATCAGTGACAGCAGGAGGGTGTTCCTGTCACCAACAAAGGCTCAGTGGGGTTTAAATCAGGACTAAGTCAATTCCAAGTCAATTCATGTCAGTCACATGAGTCACGACCCAGAATTTTTTCATAGAATGCTTCACAGCTTGTCTTTGGACTTGTCAATCTCAGATTTGTTCAATCAGGCCTAAAAATACCTCAAAATGTTATTGTTGGTGACTCACAACCCCAAAGATCACCTGTGAAATGGTCTGGTGGCATCACCTGCTTTTCTCTATGGACAAATCATTTTCAGACCCTCAGAAGTTAGAGTGCTCATTTAATATGGGCTTATCATAATATTTATACATTTTCTTTATGCAGTCTCTTTGAAGGGGTTGAGGCAATGTTTCAAAAGAAGCTTTAACGTCACATTTTTTCTATAACCAAGAAAATGATCCCAATGAAATAATTTCACCAGTATCGTAATAGGTTAAGCAGAAATGAGTAGAAGACAGTGTTCATTTTTTGTATGCTTTACTGGACAGAGCTGTCAGTGAAGACCACCAACTTGAATCTCAGAAAATAGACAGATTTTTCTGAACCTTTGTAAGTGACACTCCTCTTGGTTAGAAGTCAAAAGTCCTTCCTTCCTACTTTAGCCGCTCTGTATAGAAAGGAAATTCAAGCCTAACTGGATCCTGCGGTTGCTGCTCACAGGTTGTAAAAAGAACAATTCAGAGGAAACATTGTACTTTTTGGAAAGGATGCACCGATCCAGCTTTTTCCGCTCAAATACCGATATCAATACTTTTTCTTTAAGTTTCTGCTGATACCTGATATTAACCAATGCCAGTGTAACAACAGTAAATTACACTTATTTTCTTAAAACAGTGAGTGAGTTATACATGAGATCCAATACTGTTATGTAACTGTTATTTATCCTTCACATAACTAGTGGGCAGTTTTGAATGTATAAAAGTTCAAACAATATGAGACATTCCAGGCCAAAATCAGCCTGTAAACAGTTTTATTGCAACCAAAATAAGGCCAAACCAGGATATCAACTGAACCGATATCATGGAACCAATGCCCAATACAGCACATTATCGGTATCAGCGCCAGTATCTGATACCAGTATCAATATCTGTGTATTACTTTTACTACCTTACTTTTTAGTGACAGTTTTTAATGTATTTTTAACAAGAACTGGGATACAGTGTTGTTAAAATTGGGAAATTTAGTTCATTGACCTAAATGGTACAGAAATGAGAAATGATAAGAGCATAGGTAAATATAAAAATGAATACTCAAAATCTGTTCTCCTGTAACTTTTTGTGTATTTAAGGATACCCACACTCCTACAGACATTGGTCATTGAATATTCTTTTTGCAGCACAATTGATACAACTGTGACTCCAGCTACTCCATTATTAATACTCTATTCATGTCTTTGTAGGACCATTGTTACTGCTAATTCAACTATTCTTAATACCATCATGTTACAAAGAACTAAATATTCATATAACATTTACTTTCATTGTATTTCTTTTTATAGAACTGTAGTTTAAACTAGGTGTGTCACAATAATGGTTTGAAGCATGATATATTGCAATAAATTATAATATTTAAACTTATTTATGCCACACAAAGCAGGGAAATCCCATTAAACCATTTTATTAAACACACTGTTTCATTAAAAGGTCTGATTGAACCAATAAGAAGTGATTTATCCTTTCCTCTAGAGCTCAAGTCTCACATTACATAAAAATGGCAAAAATCTCCCCACACGATAAATGTTGAGCCCCAAAATACATTGTTCCAGCTTTCGTATATTGAAAGTTGATATAGTTATTATCACACCAGGCCTAGTTTAAACCACTACGGACATGTCCTGAAAGTACTGGGATTCGAGGATTCATTTATTGGTTCACATTTCAGCTTTAATGGACTTTAATGGACTTGTTTTTCCACTCTAGACAAAATCCTACTTTTTAAAGATAAGAAGCAAATATCCTCAATAATAACAATTACTCTAGTGTTTAAATTCCAGTATATCCTCTTATATTTCCTCTGGCCATATTTAGATTCTAAGCTGCTCGTACCTTTTATATCTAATCATTATCCATCAGTTTGGAGCATGGGTCTGGTCTAATCCTCTTAGATTGTTTGTTGTTGTGTCAGAAAGAACCATGATTGTGTTATTATGAACGACAGACAACCTGGAGGATTAAGATAAGATATAAAAATGTCTGACGTAGCACAAATGTTCGGCTGTTATGCTTATCTTAACGTCATGTGCCGTCCTAGGGTCTCTTGTGCAGCGCACTGTTATCCAATCAGTGCTTTTTTCCCTTCTTTGACTCCTTAAGTTGTCTCCTCTCTCCTTGTTTCCTTTCCTAGGGTTGATCTGAGGACACACGGCTGAGATGACAAAGCTGTGACAGTGCCTCCTAAAGTGCGTTTTGGACAAGTTTGTGCGCTATGGCGACTGCAAAGAAGAGTAAGTTTGATCATTTTATTTCTTTTTACAGTGTTTCTCATTTATAGAAGAGACTATGGTGCAACCTGCATCTAGTAAAGCTTTGAGACCAACGAAATTAGACTGAATTATATTGCCTATAAATTTCAAAAGCCATTTAGTTAAACGAGACGTAGCTGCCAGGTTCAAACTAATGGCATTTGGACCAGTTTGTGTTATATGGCGACTGCTGAGAGAATCATTTTATACAGCATATTTCCCATTTATAGATTAGACCAGGGCTGGGCAATTATTTTTTTTATGGAGTCACAAGAGAAACAGAAAATATTGTGGAGGACTAGGCAAAAATGCTTAATTCAGTTGTGCATAATATTAATTGTATTTCTTTATAAAAAGCAGTACATATCACTGTGCAAGAGTTTATGTTATGACGAAGCAATGAAAAAAGGAGGTTGTCTTCCAAAAAATGTCATTAAAAACACCTCTAAAATAAAAGTAATGCATCTTTAGTCAATGCATGAGGTAAAATTATAAACGGTTTATTATGTAATTCCCAATTATCATATATATATAGTCATTACTGTAAATAACATTATAATATACACTTTACTGAGATATTTTCTGTTACTTTTATTGTACATAATAGATTTGCTATTTTATATTTTTGCTCCACTGAAACAGTGTGTTACATTAGATTCCAATTTTAAGTCTATTTTTAAATTATTTTTATATTTATTTTTAAGCCATCTTGTTTTATTGCACGTTCCATTTTCCTGCTGTTCTTGAACTGTACGTTGCAACACTGGAATTTCCCGACTGTGGGACTAATAAAGGCAAATCTTATCTTATTTTATCTTAAAGGGGCCTGTCAGAGTCAACTAGGGGTGTAAGAAAAAATCGATTCAGTGATATATCGCGATACGTTATTGATCGATTCTCGCATCAATTCAAAATGCACCAGAATCGATATTTTAGTTCAATTTATTGTTCTGGTGATTTAAAAATGAAACCACATGTATTTCATCCAGTTTTGCACTCGATCATAATATTATACATAATTATTGCTAAATCACAGTATATCGGCCTGTGTTTTAGTATCGGGATAATCGTGATATATTGAATTGTAACAGGGATATCGTGATATGTATCGTATCT
This sequence comes from Scartelaos histophorus, assembly GCA_000787155.1. Taxonomy (NCBI): domain Eukaryota; kingdom Metazoa; phylum Chordata; class Actinopteri; order Gobiiformes; family Gobiidae; genus Scartelaos; species Scartelaos histophorus. Next base: position 42,444 of record KN489227.1, on the reverse strand, counting down.
CCAGATTAATGGCAATGCACAGTCAAATAAAGGAACTGTACAATGCCCAGGTCTGGATTAAACTGGTCGCTAGTCTGTATTAGATAAGTATAAAAAACAAAGGAACACTAAAATAGATTAACAGATACTATGTTTTATAATGAACAAAAAATAATTGTAAAGTATTGAAGAAGAATGTATTGTCGATCCCACGCAATTAATTCACCACGTAACACCAAAAAGCTGCACATTATCCACCTTTTTCTTGCTCCCATCTCAGTATAACATTACTGACCCAAAGAAAGTTATTGTTCATCCAGACATTTTTTAAACCAAAATTTTGCCTGTAACAATGTGCAGTAATCTTAACCAAAGTCCATCTATTTAAGTGCTAATTCCCTGCCACTATTGTTTCCTGCCGTTTAATGATTCATGCGTTCTTCTTGACTCAGATTTTATCAAGCTACCACATGTGTTGCTTGTTGAGAGATTAGGTTTTCACCAGGGCTGCACGTCACATGCAGTCGCAAAAATATCTCTGTTGCAATATTGGTCCGTGCAATAATCAATATCTCAGTAAAATAAATATACTGCAGCAACATAAATTTCTCCGTCTGACTGAAATATCTGTTGTTTTTAAGTCACATTTTAATCAGGCATTTCATTGTTTCGGTCTTGGTTTAGTTCTTAAGTTTTTATTTTGACACTGGCAAATTAAGTCATGCACATTTTATTTTTAATTAAGTTTATTTGCAAGATATATTCCATTTTGATTATATTTTGCAATAATATAATCACAATAAAAAGAATAGTTATCAAATCTAGCATATTTTTCTCATATTCTCAGTGCAAGTTTTTATTTATGAAAAAGCCTTGTTCATCCTTGAAAACGCTCTGCTCGCAAATATGAGGAAACTATTCACTGTGGATTGTGATCCTGCAAGCACATCTTGTCACAGCATTGACAAAATGTGCTAAAAGTCTGCATGTCTAAAAACTACCAAGCTCACACTGACTGGGAGCTGCAGAAGCGGAGCATTTGCAAGCCCGACATGTTTGCAGATTGTTTTATGCTTGTTTAAGACCAGATCTAAAGACTTGACCAGGACTAAACCAAGGTGTAAAAGACCTTGGAACCTGGATGTATACGCAACCATTAACAAAGCCTAGACAAGCTGAACACAGTCGATGAAGGATTGTCCAGTTAACACGATAGATTTAAGTGGCACTTCTGACAGGGAATCTCAATGATCTGTTTTCATAAGCTTAATAAAGCCTGTGATTGTTTCCTGGCACTCGACATAATTCAATATCAACAGGAGTACATTGTGTCTAAGAAAAACAATCATTTATTCATTTAAAAAGAGCCAAATTAAAAGTAAAATTAATTGATACTTTGCAGTGTAATCTTTGAAAAACAAATCATTTGCAGTTCATTAACTTGCAATAGTTTAACCTCAGTCAGAGCATTTATCTGGGTGTTTTAGCATATTTCTGATGAATAGCTGTAATATTGTCAGTATACTCCCCCAAAACAATTTAAATAATACATTTTTGATATATTTGACTGATTGGTAAAGTAATGAAAAGTATGAACAAATGTACAAGCCATAAGCTGTATATGCAGTGACTCAGCCTTGAAACATCTCACCAGTGAAGTCTTGCCTTAAAAGACGCAAAGAAAATGTGGTGTTTATTAAGGCCACATCCAGCAGCACTGCAGACTCTGTACTCTGTCAGACTAATGCTGCTTTATATACAACGTTTCACAAACTACAACAAACTAAACCATGGAATAAGTTCACCACATCAAAACTGGGACTAAACTGGGACTAAACCTGCAACTAGATCTGGACTAGACTAGGACTAAACCAGAACTATAACAAGACCAATCCAGTCTGCATTTGTGAAACCCGGACTTAAACCCGGACTTAAACCCGGACTTAAACCCGGACAGAGTTAGCTAACACATCTAGCCTAAATTGTGACTAAACTAGGATTAAGACAAAATTAAGTAAACCATCATAAACTTGGCAAACTCAGACTAAACCCAGTCCTAAATTATTGCTAAACCTTGGACTAACCTAGGACTAAACCTGGACTAGGCCAGCCAAAGCACTAAGCTTTAATGGGTGTTATTTTAAAGTGTGACTGCTGAGGATGTGTTTTGTGCTAACAGAAGGTCAGCCAGCACATTTGTGTGTCCTGGCAGTGTGTGTACCCATAAAGTCAGATTCAATTGTGTTTATTCTTAGACTGTCTGTTGCTGTGATGCCCTTTTGTTATTGATGTCTTCACGAGAAGAAATCCAAACAGCTACTTAGAACCCAGTCTCTACTTCGTAGAATGATTACCTGCATAATTTCTGAGTGAGTTGCCAAACCCTTACAGGCATGAATGAGTTTCAGTATGTTTTTCTAAAGCACAGTGAAACATTGTACATCTTGTGGACAATTTCTTTGCAAAAGTGGGGGTATTTTTGCCATTTGTATTAAAGAAAAGTAAGGTTAAAGCTGTAGAGTGTGAGCTAATTATTGGTTCATTCTGCTGTTTATTTGTTGCAGCTCATGATTTTTAATGATACAGTATATTTAAAAACTTAGATTAGAACTTAGATTCTGCTTTATTATTATTGTATCAGTGCAAAAAAAGCAGTATATTAATATATAGAACATTTTTGTGACAGGTCTAGCTATAAAACTAAACAAAATGTGATCAAAATAATACTGACGATACACTGACTTCTTCTTTGGTGTTAATTGAATTACCAGTTAAGTTGCTTTTAAGTTCCCTGTGATCCAGAATTCACACTTCTCCAATACTTAGAAAAAAAAAAGGGTTTGATTGACAGGTGAGTTTGTATGAACACAAATATGGCTCCTCACTAGAGGCAAAAGAACGATAAAAGGAGCTGAAAAAACATTGCAGATTTCAGCAGAATCAATGAAGCGAAGCCCTGAACTCTGTTAATATGAAGTGAGAGAAATGTAGTTTAATGGTGAGTGACCGATGGACTCCTTCGGTTCACATGCGTCACTGAAATAAAATGGCACAGTGCTGTGTGAATGTGGCTCGAGGCACAATGGAAGAAGAGGGGACCTGACTGATCCCTCTGTATAAATAATACAAAAAGATATCATTCTGATCTTGTGAGGCACACACTGACGTTTGATAAATATGATGTTTGAAGTGTAATTACTGATTAAAATTTTCTCTTCATATCTTTTGAAAGGGGAAAAAGTTCTCAAAATGTTCCATGTAACAGGGAACTGAAACCTGTGAATAGATGCAGCTGGTTAACAGTTGATGTAAAATTTTATATAATAGATTGTAAAAACATAAGTCGCTAAGATTATAGTTGCAACATGTCTAAATATTTATGAGTGAGTGAAGCTGCATTATGTTGGAGTTTTTTGTGGCTTCCACTTTCCTCAGCGAGTCAGTGTTGTCCTGCTCTTTGCCCCTCCCCCATAAAATCCTCCTCTCCTGTGTGTAGTTAAAATGGGCAGAGCTCCTCACTGTCTGATCTTTTCTGTACAAGCAAACTAAGACAAGAACATTCTTGCTTAAATATTTGCTATCATAATAGTCTCAAGTTTTCAAGCTTCCCATTTATAGCCCAGCTACATAAAATGCTCAAACCTCTACATAGTTTTTAAGATTTCCAAGTAGAGATATATTTTTTCATCTACCTGACAAAAGGGCTCAAAAGTTAAAGGAAGTGTTTGACATTTGTTCGTTTAAAAAGTCTGTGGTCCGTGGGCTGCTGTCTAGGATTGACTAGATCAGTGCAGCACACAGGGGCTTGTGTAGCGTTGGTGGTATAGTGGTTAGCATAGCTGCCTTCCAAGCAGTTGACCCGGGTTCGATTCCCGGCCAACGCAGATGACAACTTTTTCAGGCCTTTTTTTTTTTTTTGCAAGTTCAGTGCATTTAGAAAGAATAAAGGTTTTATTACTTGGATTTCTTAATTATACAGAAATATTTACATGGATTAGGGTGGCTCATAGTAAATCGTGTATAGCTAGTGTAATATCTGTTCAGTGCTTTGATATATGGATATTATTTATGTTTTATGGTTTTATTTTGTTTTTTGACAAAATAAAAAAGTTCATGTCTTTTAATATACTAGTCAAATTCCCTTTTTTAATGTTTTAGTTTGAAACATAACTAATTAAATTTCTGTCAGTGGAAAATGTTGGTACTTTTGCAATATATTTCGTGATATTATTGGATATTATAGCGTATTATAGCAATATCAATCCTTTTATGATATTTGTGCAGCACTATATGTTTAGGACTGTTGAGACCTTTAATGGTGGAAAAATGTATGTTCTTGCATTGAGAGTTGAAGTGAACCAGCTTTAATTTTGACTGTGGTTTGTGAACTGTCCTTCAAACACATCAGTTTCCCCTTTTCTCTCCTCTGGCCCCTGTATACCAGTGTGTGAAGTGCCGCTATAGAAGTGCACCATTATAAAGTTCAGCCATGCTTCAATGATAGTAATTACAGTCACTGAGCCTGATTGTACAAAGCTTTCTCCAATGACAATTGGAGACAAATAACAGGTTTCTTTATGCACTTTGCAATGTAATTTTCCATTTAAGGACTTAACAAGTGGACTGTACAATAGACATATGGACCAATCTATTAGCACTTCAAATCAGTGATCACATTCAAGTGTCTATACTGCACCAATTCAAGACATACACTATACTGACAAAAGTATTTGCTCTCCTGTGTTGTCTCGCATATAAACTTAAGTGACATCCTATTCTCAGTGCATTAATATGACGTTGGTCCATCCTTTGTGACTGTAACAGCTTCAACTCTTCTGGGAACGCTGTCCACAAGGTTTAAGAGTATCTTTATCGGAATATTTGACCACTCTTCCAGAAGCCCATTTGTGAAGTCACACACTGATGTTGGACGAGGAGTCTTCACTCAGTCTCAGTCTTCACTCTAATTCATCCCAAAGGTTCTATCAGGTGGAGGTCAGGACTTTGTGCAGTAAGTTCATCCACATCAAACTCGCTCATCCTTGTCTTTATGAACCTTCCTTTGGGCACTGGTCATGTTGGAAGAGGAATCTCCAAATTTTTGTGGGAACAAAATTGGGAGAAATGGAATTGTCTAAAATCTCTTGGTCTGTTGAAGCATTCAGAGTTCCTCTCACTAGATCCCGAAAAACAACCCCACACCTTAATCCTCCCTCCACCAACTTTACACCTGGCACAAAGCAGTCACACAGGAACCTTTCTCCTGGCACCTGCCAGACCCACACTCGTCCATCAGATTGCCAGATGGAGAAGCAGGATTCGTCACTCTAGAAAACACGTCTCCTCTGCTTGATTTTATGGCCGTGGAAGTGATTGGAACACCTGATTTCATTATTTGGTCAATACTTTTGGCAATACAGTGTAAGTCAACGATGGTTTTAGTAAATTAACTTTGCAGGTGGTAATAACTAGTATGTTTTATATCCAGTTTCATAAGAAAAAAACAATTTGCCTTAGGAAAATACGCTTTTGAAATCAGGTCCCTAGATATCTCATTATTGTGAGACGGCTTTGTTTACTCCACTGTTGGACCATCGATGCAGGTTTCTTAAAATCAGATTTTTGCCATATCAAATTTTGTACACAATGCCCAACCAGACAGATAAGAAAACTAATATTTGGTTTTGCTAGCGCATTCATGTTTGTAAAGAAATGAAAGCTCTTCTAGCCTGTGTTTGATTTCCAGACTAGTTCATGTAACCTGCATTCAAATATGTTAATGTGATTTCAGTGGTCTATCTTTAGCATGGTGTTGTGTTGCGTGTATCCAACATCCATTCCTGTTTCACATGATCCGGCACATATGGAGATGTGACGTCACTCATTAATGTGACCCAGATTTACGGTAATCCCTGATATGAATGTCCGTATTAAAGTTTAAGGCAACTGATCTTATTCAGGGCTAAACCGGAATCAACCGAGTGGCAAAACAAAAACTGGATTATTAAATGCTGTAATCTAACATTTGGTGTTTGTTTTAATCATTTTTGAAAACCTTAACTATGATATGTTACAGTCTAAAATAATGAACTGGCATGGAAAACAACTGAAAATAAAATACTGTAATAATAAAATAAAGTAATGTTTTTGACGATAAAAGATCTCCCCCAAATATACTTTCTCAGACTACCTCATTTTCTGTGTACAGTCACAGGTCAAAGGTGAGATTGGTGGAGATGGTTGATAAATATTACCTCCTCATACAGTAACACACACACACACACACACACACACTATCATTATTGTACCTCTGACACACACGAGGAAGCACATCCAAACTTGTCTGCACAGTTACTGCGTTTTTCCTTTATAGAGCAGGTTAGAAGGCGCTATATTGGTTAGGGGGGGCAATTGGAATCCTAAAATAATACATATAAAAATGTTTGAACTTTAAAATTATGAAATACTTCCTGGATCACCGCCTAATGACATCGTGCAGTGGGACCATGGAAGTAAATCTAAAAGATCAACCCAAGATGACGTATTGTTTTTAATGTCTTGTGTTCAGTGACGCATGGACCCAAAAATGATTTTCTCCTTCACATTTCCTCCTCAATACTGGACCCGTGTGACGAGAGAAACATCCATTATTATCCATTTCCACAAGTTCATGTTTTGCAGTGGATAATAATCTCTGCAAAATCCAACCTTTGTGACAGTTGTCAGTGTCCTGTCAGCTGAACCAGGGCAGTTTGAATTAGGGATGGAATGATTAGGTGATTAATCGATAATTGATCATTAAGAATTTTGTCGATCACGTTCATTTTTTTCATCTGCACTCGTATGATGATAAGTTTAGTATAAAAACGTTAATGTTTCAACACAAATCGATCATTCTCCTGACGATCGATTAAGAAAATTTAATCGAATGCCCGCCTCATGTGGTGGGAGAATTCTTTCTGTGCCCAGACTCCCAGGAGATGCTCTGTACTGGCTCAGACACTGGCAGAGTCAGAATGTCTTATCCAGTTCTTATTATAGATCCATCAATGGGACAGAGTGTTTAAAGTCGTGGACGTGAAGACAGGCTAAAATATTGCCGGATTACTCAAACATGTAAACACAACCTAATGTATGTTATTGATGAGGAAATGACAAGAGATAAAAACATAAAAATGGTCAAAATAGCTACAACTTCTCAGGAAAGTATTGTTACTTTAAACACTGCCTCTGCCAGTCACTCAGTCAATCATGCCCTTGTTGAAAATGTGTGTTATTCTGAGTTACAAGTTACAGTTTAGTGACTTTACTGTTGTTATGGGAAAATGACCTTAAGCGTTTTAAAAGAGAAATGGTTTGTTGTCATTGCCTTATTATTTGGGGAATTTGAGAATTATTGTAGTCAACTGAGTTTCTTTTCACACTGAGAAAAGAGGCCCAGGGCAGAGAGAATATCAATGTGTTTCGCCCGACAAGGAAATATAATGTTTAACTTGTAAGACTAAACGTATTTAACAAAGTCCCACAGAGAGTCTCATGGCACGAAGGACGGGCAAAGTTTCACAGCAAATTAGATCATCCTCAAATGAAGAACTCAGTCTTTCATTACTAAAGTGCTTTGATTCATTTTACACAAAAGAGGAAATTCATCTTGTTTTTCGTCAGCTCTTTTGTATTTCCTCAAACTATTAAACTAATGGGGTGATTGTGAGGTCAAGTAAGTCTTCTTTTATCTGTAGCGCCAAATATCACTTAGGAAATTAACATTAAAAAATTGGTAATTGATTATTGGTTTGAATGACTATAATACATTTATGTGGTTTATTGCTCTAATAAGATTTTGTTTCAAACTCTGTATAAAAACTGTGAAGAAAGATCTACACATACCAATGATAGACTATAGGTGTATTACTATTGTTTGTTACTATATAGAAATGTGTCCAACTTGTCTTTATGAGGAACTCTTTTGTTTTTTGATAAACTGTCTTCTTTGTCCAGAAAAAGTAGCTCCACAGCCAATGATCAGACAACTCCTGCTGGACGTGCTACCGATCTGCTTTATATTTAAACATTTACTATCTCCTCACGTTTGTTTTGTTTGGCTCAGGTTGTGCGAAAACTGGAGGGGTGCGTTTTTCCGAGGACCACCACCACCCTCACCACCACGCCGCCCATGCCTCCTCACACGTACACTTCGACGAAAAACTGCACGACTCGGTGGTCATGGTGATGCCAGAGGACGATGGGAACTTCATGGTCAAGGTAGGTTCTAGGTTTGACTCGATATAGGAGATACGGTGGGATGTTTTTCTTGTTGGAGTCCTAGATTATTTGGGGCTCAACGGGTGAATAAGGGGTAAGTTTTTTTTCTTAGATTTCATGTTTCTCTGTTATTGGCTTCATTCAGCAAGCTACAAAGTGACGAGGTTGGAGGAGTGGGCAGGGAAAAATAGAGTCTGTGATGGAGCATTATTTAGGTTTCAGCTCCATGTGGATCATAGGACTGTTTAAAATTATAGCAGATTTTTGTGTCGAATTGTAAATTGTGGTGCAAATCTTTTATCATTCTGCACGGTAGTGTGTGCAGTGTGTGTAGTGTGTGTAGTCTGGATAGTAGTGTGGTGTGTAGTGTGTGCGTGTGTGTGTGTAGTGTGTGCGTGTGTGTGGTGTGTAGTGATTTTTGTGTCGAATTGTAAATTGTGGTGCAAATCTTTTATCATTCTGCATAGCTTTACACCAAGTAATGAACATCAATAAAATGTTCTTTCCAATTATTTAAACACATATTATTGGGCTTAAAATTAAATATATAATTTCATATTTGAATGTTTGACTTGCTTGAAATAGTTTGAAAGCTTTTGGGGTATTTTTGATTATTGTAAGATGCTTAAATTCACTTAACTAGTACAAACCCAACTAATAAATCTATCAAGTTTCTGACACTTTCTGACTCTAGGATCTAATTAACTTAAAATGTATTAACTACAGATCAGCAGTGATGCACCTGGGTACACATTTTATCTGAAGTACCTGCTACGTCTAGAATTTACAATTAAAATTTAAGTCTTAATTAAGTTAGAAGTGCAGTCGTGTTTGTGCATCACAGCATATCATTAAATTGTGTTTTTTAATAATACAATCCTTAGAGATAAAACAACTGAGATCCTAGACTCAGTTCATTTGCAAAGAATCTCCTCTTCCCAGACAATACCAAATGTGTCAGCTGAAATTACATAGAATAGTTTATTACATTGCTCAATTAGGGGGTATAGAGTTCTGTTTAACTGCAGAAATAATTCAGCCTATAACAGCGTAACATTATCCTGGATAAAGTACTGCAGTTTTCTGTTTAATCAATAATCAATCAAGTTTTTGTAGGATTATTAATATTATTATTAATTGTACTTAGTAAGGTAAAAGTTATCATGCGTTGTCAGTCACAGTGGTGTTGTGTGTGTAGTGTGGGTAGTGTGGGTAGTGTGTGTGTGTGTGTGTGTGTGTGTGTGTGTGTAGTGTGTGCGTGTGTGTGTGTGTGTGTAATATGTATAGTGTGTGTAGTGTGTGGTGTCTGTGTGTGGTGTGTAGTGTGTGTGTGTAGTGTATGTAGTGTGTAGTGTGTGTTTAGTGTGTGTGCGTGTGTATGTAGTGTGTGTAGTGTGTGTGTGTAGTGTGTGTAGTGTGTGTGCATAGTGTATGTAGTGTGTAGTGTGTGTTTAGTGTGTGTGCGTGTGTATGTAGTGTGTGTAGTGTGTGCACATTCTTCTCTCAAACAATAAACACTGTTCCACCTTGTGATGTCATGTAGTAAAGCAGGAAGTGCTCCATTAGGATGATTTGTATCCCTGAAATTGCCCATCTCTACTGAACAAAAGGTAAAAGGCACCTGTTAATTTGAAAACTACCACTTCATGACATCACAAGGTGGAACAGAGGGACTTCGGTGCAGGCCAGCCACAAAACTACAGCTTTTTTATCAGTTTTTATCAGAGCGAGGACTGTTCCATCGACAGAGGACACACACATCGACACACATGTGCAGCTGCTCTGAACATGCTGGATTATGTTCATGTACATAAACTGTGAATAGAGCTGTGAGTGATCAGCATTTATGCATAGAATTAATTACCATAGTGTGCATATATTTACAGCTAAAGGCTAAAAGAAGTAGTTTTTACTTTATTTACTGGCTAGAATGTCATGCAAAAATGCCATCCTGCCGACCTACTGTCTTCAAATATGACTGTAAAGAGGCAGAATAATATAATAATAGAGCCAAGCCTAAATTTTATAATCAGTTGAAGATTTACAGTGAATTTTTACATCACTGAATATGTCAACTTTTATATCAGCGCCTCCAACTCCCATTTTATTGGTATCATATTGATCGTAAAAAAAAATCTATATCCGTGAGGCACTAGTGGTAACAACATTCCAGCATTGCTTAAAGCTCATAAGAGTCAATTTTGTGCAATAGGATCTTTAATCTCAAACAATATCTTACACTCTGTTAAAATGAGGTAATATGTTTATAAAAGCAGCAGAGACGTTCGTGGTGCAGGTGCCTGGAGCTGATTCTGGCTGATTTAGAGATAAGGAAAACTCAATGAACCTGTGAGACCGGGACAAAGCAGTATATTACTTTGAACTTTTATGACAAATCATTTCCTCAATCTTCTGAATCAACATCAAATTTGCTGCAATTTTGAAATCTTTTGTTTTTCCCATTTTTCCTCAGGCTGTGTAGCTTTTCCACTTTAGTCTAGTGTCTTGAAGACCAATAAACAATATACATTTTGACTGAATATTTTTTTTTGCAAAGAAGGAAGTGAACAATTAGACGTTTAGTGAAGTAAGTTATACTGATAGAACTAGATGAATTGCCTAATAATGAAAAACATATTATTACGCTGTCGGTAAAGATGATGACATTATACTTTTACTTGGGAATTTTTACACTTTTCAAACTTGTAGACGTTACTGTTTTAACTGATTTATTGTGTTCTCCAATATAATATCTGTTTGTATTTCTATACAACTGACAGTCTATTTTATTTGTTAATGTAATTCTGAATATAGTGTATATTGTTACTTTTATAGTGCAGCATTAATCTTCAAATCTCATCTCACATCTAGATAATCTCTGCTACGGGCAATAAACTCGCAGGGCAAAGACAACAGTGCTTCTATAAACACTTGCAGCCTCCTGACTTTAAGTACAAAGAACAAAAATGAATATTTAATTAAAGGCATTGTACAAAACAGAACTAGTTTGCACTGATCCAAAGTTATTCTTCATTTAATGCATTCATAATTATTAAGTGCAGTTTTTCAGTCATGGTAGTTGGCTAAACCACTTCCTGATTATCTGATAATATATTTTGACATATTTTGACCTCAAGAGCTGCTTGTATAATATATTTTTGCTGCGCCAACACAATTTTTTGTCGAATACCTCATGTACAGGGACTTTTAGGATCATTGAAGTTAACAAAAGCAGCTGTTGAACCACTGGTGATAAATTACAATGTTTTATTCGTGCTTCAACACTTACCTAATTCTGTCATTGTACTAAGGATGTAACGTTGCCCAACACAATGAATTCATGCAATATTTCTGAGTCACAAATTCATGAGAATCCATTCTGGCGCCCCCTGCTGGTGGTTGGTGAACAGTCACAGAGCAGCACTGAGGTTTGTGCTGAAGCCAAAGGCGAAGCAAACAAACCACAGCAAACATGGAGATACTTCAGGCTCTAGCATCAATATTGCCCATCGTGTTTGTGGAAAACATGCTGAAATGTGTCTTAAAATGTGGAAAATAGAACTGGTAAATGGTTTGCAGTGTTCCTCATTATTCCGCTCCCTGTGTGTCAGTGTTTCGTATATTCACTGCTTATGGAAATTCAAATTAACCGAATAATAAAGAAGAGTATCAGTTTAAAAAAGAGTTGGGCTTTCTTCAAAGTTTTAAGTGAACTATTAACACTAGTAGAAGAATTAAATGGCTTCTATTTTGTCTTTAGGCGTTTTTATAAAATTCACACTTTTCAGGCATAAAATATAACTACACTAAGATGCAGTTACAATAATTGTAATTGCTAAAAGAGCGTTTTATTCTTTTGTTTTTCACTGTGCCCAGGTTGCAGTCCTGTTTGAGCCGATATGAATAAAGATACGGCCAAAGTCTTCAATAAAAACATTTCTGTTCTTAGTCATTTTCAAATGGCCTATAAACTTGTGGCTTTAAGGTTGTTTTGCAGAGTCCTTGTACAGAGAAAGTGTTCGGCTTCATCGGTGCAGCCGGATGGACAGAAGGGATGGTTTCCATAGAAACATGTTTTTAAGGGGGTTTAGATGTGTAGGATGGAGCACATACACATACACATACACAAGATTTACATTTTGAAATATAAGCCTCAAAATTGGATTTACGTAGAGATTGGGATTGAATGTCAAAATTATTTGAGAAATCCGCCGTGTTTGTGCTAAATTTCAAAACATCCATAAAGATACAAAAAGAGCCTTGAGCTCCTGGATTACTCACTACTGTATTTAATGAACATCAAGTTAAGTATTTCACTTCTTAAAATCTTCATAGGTTTGAGTTGTCTAAAGTATTGACAATTACTACTCGATACTAAAACCAGTATCAAAACTAGACTTGAGTAGTTATCTAAAGTTACATTCACAGGACAGAAGTAAACCTTTCCTGAACAGTTTTAGAATGATCCTGAGCTGAACCAGAACAAGACCAATACCAAGACCACATAGTCCTGCCCATGTACGGCCATGAAACCTCCACAGACGACTGAGGGATTCACTACACAGACACATGGCCAAGACTTTGTATCATCAATGTGCTGTCACGTGCACTCCTTTAGTATTGAAATCAAGTTTGACATTTTAGTAATGTTATATACATATACATATACATGTACATGTACATACACATACACATACGCATACGCATACGCATACGCATATACATATATAAATGTTTTGTATCTATCTGATCAAAAGTAAATTGAGATGAATAGTAAGATTTATAACAAGATGAAGCCATTTGATTTCTATGTCGCTTCTGTGGAATAGTATTTGTAACATAATAATACTTTGGTTGTTTTACACTGGTGATTTTTCAGGCTTAAACACTGGTGCGGTGGACGACACAACACGCTTCTTGTCACTGTCACAGCTCGTGTTTGTGTTAAGCAGGTGTTTATTTGTCAACAGTAAAACAAGAGAGGAGCTTTGGATAAATTAATCCAAAGCTTGGACTCCAAAGGTTAAAAAAAAATATTGATATGTTACTTCTTGCTCTGATAATTATTTATTTTAAAGTTCAAGTGTTTAAACGGTGATATGTTTTCAGCTTTTGTACGTACTGTCTGTTTTATATTGCAATTTTTTTTTTTTCTTTTACAAGTTGGAATTCTTAATTTTGGAGTCGTTTTTCCTTTTATCAGTATATCGCCATGTTTTTACACTTGTGTTACATATTACAGAAGAGATTCAGTTGTTGTTCAGTTGTTTTTTTCTAAATTAAAGCAAAATAGTGAATCTTTATTGCATAAACTGGCTTTTGACAACAATTGATATAAAACTGTTCTTTATTAGGTTTAATCTTGTAGACCTACACTATTCTTTTTTTGTAGTGACTATTCTTGGTCCAAGGCTCTGATTTAAATGCTGGAATTGTCTTGTCCAGATAAAATATGTGACATTTTGCTGTGAAATAATGGCACTGTTGTTTTGGAGGAACTTTTCTGGGCGTGTCGCAGGAGCTGCTCATAGGTGACGTCATGATTTGTGAATGAATTTGCATTATGGGGATTTCCAACTTCCAGCTACTTCTAATAACCCACAAAAGACTAAAGGCAAGAGAAAATTATATTTATTGATTAAGGTCTCGTGACTGCGACAACTGATCAGATTAATCTTTAGTAAATCGAGGTGGTACAAGAAGGGCAAACTATTTAAAAATCTCCAAGGCAAATGGTGTCGACAGATCTAAGAATTGGACTAGAAGGCAGGTTGTTAATTGGTGGGGGAAGGCATTGAAATAATTAGCACCACTGTATAAAAACTATTCCATAATCAGCTCAGTAAAGCAGGAACAAGTTCGTTAAGAATGGTTTAACTACCTAATTAATCCTTCTCTTAACCCAAACCCTTAATTTAGAAGTTGCTAGGTCTGATGTATTTATTTATATATTTTCTCATTATGAAGTTTTGGTAAATGATTTAATAAGCCTTTCAAATGCAAAAGGTGGATGAACATTTGGTCAAATATACAAATAAAATAATTATGCAATGACCCTAAACCTCAGATGTGGGTTTCTTCTTTTTCCAGATGTAAATATGAAAGAAAAAAACACAAAAATGACACAGTGGAAGTCTAAATGTAGCAGAGCATAGATGGTTTAACAAATAAAAATTAATGAGCACATAATGGCACAAAGAGAGGAGAGAGAAAAGCCAGATAAAAACTGAGGAGACGATGGAGGGATACGCAATAAAAGTCACTTAGTTTTGGATTTGCCAAATGTTATTGTCACCATAACTGTGAGAAGTAACGTCACAGTTTAAAAAGGCTGCACTGGGAAACAGACATAGACAATGCACTTTTAAAAATAAAAAGAATGAAATGACATAAGACAAAAAAACAAATGTATTTAAAACAAAGTGAACAAGTGCATTTTAAGAATTTTTACTAATTGTACTTTGGTCGCAAACAAATTCGGCACAGACATGTTTTTAGAGCGAAAACCAGGATGTAAGAGCTAGTCCGGTGTTTCTTAGCATGCTAGTTGTTTTTAGCATTATGTGTCTGCAAAACTTTGCTTTACTGACTTATTGTAACTTTATTGTAAAAATGGGCGCTTTCTGCTTATAATAATGAAATATTTTATTGAGTCCTAACCCAGAAGTAAGAGGTGGTGAGCAGAGCTATGATTGACTGTTTTTTCACTTTGCTGTATGAAAAACCTGTTCTAAAGCCACACAATATTAACCCTGTACGCAGTTATTTGTGTTAGACTTAATTGTGCTTTGACAATGAGGCGATGCAACTTTAAAATGCTGTGCACAATGTCTCCAGGCTTTGAACTTTATTAAGTTGAAAGTACAGTCGGGAGCCTACGGTGTTTGCTGCGCTCATGAGAATTATTTACTGGTGCAGCTTTATAAATAATCCTTTGTGTATGGGGCTGATCCAGTGCAGTGTTTTTTTTCCCTCAACTTAAATCTCTCTCCCTTCATTAGTGCCTTTGAACGCCCCTTTCTTTCAGTTTGAGTTTACAAAGACATTCACAGACAATGCACAATATACTGACAATTTATTATCCCCACCTCCGGGAGTTGCAGTGAATATTATGGATTTTTATATAATTATGGTTTGTGCAGATGGAAAATCAGCAAGAGTTTTTTTTTTTTTTTTTTTTTAACCATGTTTTAATGTAGTGTCCTCAATAAAAATGTGCGTATAGTTGTAGTTTGCTTCATTGAACCTGGTTTGATGAATTTTGTGCAGTGGGCCTGCTCCCCTGAGCTGTCACAAACTTTTGAATGGTTTGAGTTTTCTTAGGATTGTTGCATTACTGAATGTGAATCACATTCATTAGACACATTCATCCAAGTTTGTCCTTTTAATATTCTGTTCATCAGCTGTTTTGTGGAGACCTTTGACCTGGAATGTTCCACAGTATGGAATAAATCTGATCTCCACAGATCTGACCTGTGCCATGGCCTGGTGATGTTACCTACTTGTCCCAGTGGAGACTGGACTTTAATGCCATACTGCGAAACATTCAAAGTAATGACATCTCATGCTCTGTAACTGATCTATGTGTCTGTCTTGGAAATTGAAAATATTCGAATCCTGACTGTTTTTATGTGCAGGTTGGTTTCTTAAAGACGCAGCACAAATATGAAATCATCTTCACGTTGCCGGAGGTTCCAGCTTTGGGGAAGAACGTGTGCCCCGCCCCTGTCCCGAGCCCACACATGCGGATCACAAACCTCACACCTCTGCCTGAAGGTGGGTTTATTTTCACGAGCTAAGACAACACCACTGCAGTAGTTTTTTATTTATTTTATCTTATGTTTATTGATTTTGCTTGACTTAAGAATTTTCACATTTTATGTAACTTAAAATAATGCATGTTATGTTTGTTTTATCAAATTCATGATATTAAATATTGACAAAATCTATAAATCTGTTGCATTTGCTTATAACTCTGTTACCTGTTCCGGTCTACATAGTCTTTAGGTTGTAGGCCAGTCTTAGAAGAGCCAAATCTATATTTAACTCTCATTTCAACATGATGGTTTTAACTGAATCAGGCCATCGATGTGGGACCTAATCAGTCACAGTTTTAGCCATCAAATCTCAAAACGAGTTCTATATTCAGCTCCAGTGGCCTGGTACTGTATTTTTGCACTGTCACTTTCCATTTGAGTTTTTGCATCAGTTTTTGTACTCTTTTATATAGCCTAGTTTAAAGCTACTGTGCTAAAAACATGAAAAAATTGTTCATTTTAAAATTCTTTGCATCGATTAAAAAAAGTAGATATAGTTTTTAATAGAAATGATATCAGCACAGGCATTTGGCATAAGGGCAAAATGTGTATCAAATTATAATTCATATAACACCACACGGCATGCTTTATTTTACATTTTTGCAGGTAAAAGGACACTATAATTAATGTAATCCTTTATTTGCTGAGTCAGTACTCGACAGATGACATCAGGGTCCACTTTGTGCCAGGCTAAATCTAAATTGTGTTATTGACTTTCTAGCCTCAGTCACAGCCTTAAAATCCCCCATTGGGACTCCTCTTGTGTTTAATAAAAGTCTGTTTTCTTATCACTCAGCTGTACTCACATGTCTGCTGTGTTGATCTATCAGCTGATTATATTCCAGGCCACGCAGTTTAATAATAAACCAGGCCTCACTCGGGGTTGTTGTTTTGTGTTTGGGGTAGGGGGTCTTCGGGTGACCTGCGAGTACATGGCACAGCAGGAGGGCGTTCTGTGTGAGGAGGTGCTGCTGCTCAGTGAGACCAATGAGGACGTGTGCATCAAGGTCAAAGTTCATGCCAGAGTTATGGGTAAGGAGCACAACACTCCACTTCATACATAAACCTGCCGTAATAATAATTATTATTAACTTACTGTTGTCAAGAGTATCTTTATTTGTATTAATGACGAGAACTATTATTTCTGTTTTGTTTTTTTTAATCTACAGTGCTATATTTTTACGTTTACCAATCCAACTAACTAAAATCCACAGCCATTCCCACAAACAGAAGCAAAGATCAGGAACATTCGTTTCACTGAAATACAGTTTCTCAGCATTGCTGTTCTGGATATGTTAAATAATTTTCTATTCTAGCTAGCTTATATAATTCATTAATTTTAATGGCAACATATTTCACGCCTGAGCCACCATCCATTTGTGTTGTACAAAAATCAATAGAGGTTTAAGTCTAAGTCAGGCAATTTCATTTGTTTAATAAAGTTTAATTTGCCACCACAAATAAAAGCAGTAGTATATAAGACTGTTTTCTGTCTGTCGGTGGCTTAACTCGTGTTGGTTTCTAAGACCACATGAACCTAGCAAATCATCTTGTACTTGTAAACTCACTCAGTGTGTATGAATGTATTGTAGTATATCATATGTATAAATACATAAGCCCTACTATGGATACAATTAATCATACAATACTACTAATAATTAATTCTGTATTACTATATTATACGGCATGCACACATACAGTATGTAAATATGTAACTTGAGCTAGTCTTCTACATGCTTAGAGGACATTAATAGATATTATTATTATTATTATATGATTATAAAGGATTTTCTGACAGTTTATAGAGTGTGTAAAAATAGAAGTTGTGGCGTGGAAATGTGTTGCTTTTCTATTGTATTTATGCTGATTTGTGTCTCTTGCCCAGAGGAGGTGGAAAAAGGCAGTATTATTGATATAATTCATTATAATTACATTCACTTCTATTTGTCAGTAAAGTTAATCCTTTTCTTTTCTGATGTTCTAAATGTAGTTTTGTGCTGCCACCTACAGGCTGTAGCATTTCAGCACCTAGTTTTACTGACTCACATTGAATGCCCCATTGTTATTGGTTACAATATAGTTCAACAAAACAAAGACTGGATATTAAGTATACATAACATTAATTGGAAATGTAATTTTGGTGTATGTCTAAACACTAGCAAAACTCACAAGCAAAAAATAAATATAATAAAATAAACAAGGATTTTAGCCTGTCTTGTTTGATATATTTCTGCAGTGTTGTGGCTAAATACGTATCACTGACAGATTTGGACAGATTTGTTGACAGATGGAAGCTGTGGGCCAGACTGTGGTGTGTAAATAGTATTGGCGATGCTCATGTGATAATTTCAGCATTGGTTTGAATTCAGTTTATTTTTACCTCTGGAGCGTGAGCTCAACATCTGTGCAGATGTTTGCAGTTTTGAGATGAACTAATTCTTAACAGGCTGTTGTTTGTATACTGCGACTGCTGTTGGATCACCAGAAATGTTGTAATTTGACATTCTTCCTTGTTTATACAGTCATTTGCAGTGGGTCAAATTACATAAAAAATGCAAGGCTTATTGTAAATTAAAACCAACACATTATCCTTCGTCACACAGTTCCACGTTGCCACAATTTTTTTTTTGCAAGATTTTTGAAGATATTACATATATTACATATTTGATGGCCTGTTCATTAGACATGAAAATAAATGGCAAATATAATAAATTATGATTATTTTTTATTATTTTAATTTATTTTTTATTTTTTTAATTAAAAACAACAAAACATCCTTGTACACACATGACTCTATGTTCAGAGTTTCAGATAATTTCAGGAAGATTAATTTGAAGACTGTGAACATATAGTGTGTTTGATTTTCAGTTTGTATAGACATAAAATTTTGTGATATTCTTCTGTACTAAGTTGTTTTAAGAGATGGGAAAATGGTTCTTTGCATTGGCCGGGAATCGAACCCGGGCCTCCCGCGTGGCAGGCGAGAATTCTACCACTGACCCACCAATGCATTGGTGCTTTGCTCATGGGCGGGTTGAAAGTCCACCCTGGGCCTCCCATGATTGAAGGACGTCAGCATGTTTCTATGGATTGCAACTGACATGCAACTTGAGGTCAAAAATATATGCTTACAACTATAGTTTTACTCTCATCACCACCGAACCACCAATGCATTGGTTCCATAGGCAGGTTGAAAGTTGAGTGTGCGGCTCGCACCACTTAAAGATATAAGTGGGGTTTGACGCCCATCAGTAAATCATGTCATTGCATGTTTTAAGTCTTAGTTTTGCCTGCTTTTCACTAGAATGAACAGTGTGAAGTTGACTAACGTGTTTGACAAGTTTAAACAGTTGAGCATCTTTTAGTTCTAACACAAATGATTTGTTTCTCAGAGTTGGTGAAGTGCTGCCACATGGCAGAGTTTAGTGGGAGGGCGTAATGTTGTGAAGAGGCTTTGAACTGGTGGACGGAGGAAGAACGAACACTTCAGCAGAGCAACAGCACCACAGAGGGACAGTTAAAATATGCTCTAAGTGGTACTGAGGGCAATTGTGAGTCTGATGAGTAATGCAGAGGTACATGGGGAAAAAATGTTTTTGCATTGGCCGGGAATCGAACCCGGGCCTCCCGCGTGGCAGGCGAGAATTCTACCACTGAACCACCAATGCATTGGTGCTTTGCTCATGGACAGGTTCAAAGTCCACCGTGGGGCTCCCACCAATTAAATACGTCCACATGTTTCTATGGACTGCAACTGACATGCAACTTGAGGTCAAAATATATTCTTACAACTATAGTTTTACTTATTTGTTTCTCCAAGTTTCGGGTGTAGTGTGTGGAGAGACTGGAAACTGGAGGAAAGGGGGAGGAGCAAAGACTGGAGCAGAGCAACAGCTCCACTGAGGACAATGTAATAGACTAAAGCAGGGGTGGGCAATCTGCAGCCTGGGGGCCACATGCAGCCTGTTGATCTTTTTAACCCGGCCTGCCGAACTGAACATTTGTTGCTTGTTTGATAAAATGTGTACTTGTATTTGAGCATTTGTGAGTCTATAAGCAATGCAGTGGTGCTGTAAAATGCATGAAAAAACACTTCTGCATTGGCCGGGAATCGAACCCGGGCCTCCCGCGTGGCAGGCGAGAATTCTACCACTGAACCACCAATGCATTGGTGTTTTGCTCATGGGCAGGTTCAAAGTCCACCGTGCAGCCTCCCACCACTGAAGGACCTCTGCATGTTTCTATGGACTGCAACTGACATGCAACTTGAGTTCAAAATATATGCTTACGACTATAGTTTTACTCTCAGCATCAACAACCAAATCATTGTTTTAGGTCATAAGTTTTGCCTGCGTTTCACTAAAATGAACAGCGTGAAGTCAGCTGGTTGAAGTCTTTGAGAAGACTGAACAGTTGAGTAAATCTTTTAGTTTTAATATTAATCATTCGTTTCTCCGAGTTTCGGAAAGTGTTGCCACATGGCAGAGTTCAGTGGGAGGGCGCAGTGTGTGGAGAGGCTGGAAACTAAAGGAAAGGGGAGGAGCAAAGACTGGAGCAGAGCAGCAGCTCTACTGAGGACAGTGTAATAGACTAAAGGAGGGGTGGACAAACTGCCAAACTAATAGACCAAACTAAAAGATCAATGGGCCACATGCGGCGCGTTGATCTTTTTGGTCCGGCCTGCCAAACTGAAAATTTGTTGCTTGTTTGAGAAAATTTGATTTAACTTATTAGTATTATCAAGGAGCACTTTGCATGTATTTATTTTCCAATTTGTATAATGTTAAAACAAATTGTTAGTTTAATAAACACACAAATAAACAACCAGCAAATGGTTTTGCATTTTGTTCCCAAAATGAACCGAACCGTGACCTCAAAACTGAGGTATGTACTGAACTGAGATTTTTGTGAACCGTTACACCCCGAGAAGGAGCAGATCTGCATCTCCTACTGTTTTTGAAATAAAGACAGGAGGAGAGTGATGATAACATCCTGAAAGATAACAGAACTTCATTTAATTTTAAGTGTTATTTCAATAAATAGTAAATACCGTGGGACTTGAAAGATAGATATTTAGTTGTAATGATTTTCATTTGAAGTTAAAGCCCATGTTTTCTACATATCCCATGTTATTTTTTTCACTTATGAGGTGGATTATCAAAACACTCCATCCATCTGCTCCTGGTTTGGCCCATCCATCAAATTTTAGAACTCGTCTTGCTCGCAAGTCAAAAAGTTTGCCCACCCCTGGACTAAAGCATTCAGGTAAGAAGTAAAAATATTAAAATTTCTGTTTGGAGCATTTGTGAGTCTGATAAGCAATGCAGCAGTGCTGTGAAATGCATGAAATAAAACTATTTTGCATTGGCCGGGAATCGAACCCGGGCCTCCCGCGTGGCAGGCGAGAATTCTACCACTGAACCACCAATGCATTGGTGCCTTGCTCATGGGCAGGTCAAATGTCAAGGTCGGGGCTCCTATTGCTTAAAGATGTCATTGACATTGACAATGACATGTTTCCATGGACTGTAGTTGACTTATAACTTCAGCACCAACAACCAAGTCAATGCTTTAAGACATAAGTTTCACTGCGTTTCACTAAAATGAACAGCGTGAAGTCAGCTGGTTGAAGTCTTTGACAAAATTTAGCAGTTCGTTCGTTATTCCTTTCCAAGTTTCAGAAATGGCAGAGTTCAGTGGGAGGGCGTAGTGTGTGGAGAGGCTGGGAACTGGAGGAAAGGGGGAGGAGCAAAGCCTGGAGCAGAGCAACAGCTCCACTGAGGACAGTGTAAGAGACTAAAACATTCAGTTAAAAAGTAAAAATGTTTAAATTTGTATTTTGGGCATTTGTGAATCTGATAAGCAATGTGAAAGTGCTGTAAAATGTTTGGATAAAACAGTTTTGCATTGGCCGGGAATCGAACCCGGGCCTCCCGCGTGGCAGGCGAGAATTCTACCACTGAACCACCAATGCATTGGTATTTTCCTCATGGGCAGGTTGAAAGTCCACCCTGGGGCTCCTATGATTGAAGGACGTCAGCATTCTATGGGCTGCAACTGACATGCAACTTGTGGTCAAAAATATATGAACCACCTGAACCACCAATGCATCTGTGTAAAGTTTGGGAATACTGACCGTGCAGAGTGGGGCCAGTGGTGCAAGGTTCAGTTCAGATTGGCCCTCACTCGTGCCTATGCTGCAACTACTTTAAATCCTTATCGTAACTCTAGTCCTACCTCTAAATCTAGACCCAACCCTATCTGTAACCCATGATCCAACCCTTATCCTAGCCTCAAACCTTAACCCTAGACCCTAGACCCAACCCAAACTGTAGCCCCTAACCCTCTCATTTTTCTCAATTTTTGTATGTTGATTTTTTTTTTTAAATCCAAGATGGTGGATTTCAAATTGTTCCTTCTGCAATGATGGCTACCAAATTTGGTTTGGCTACACGTGGGAACATGGAATTCGAGGGGACCGTGTTCTCCACCTCTGTTGTCAATGCAGCCGCTTGTAGGTGTGGTTCTCAGGTCTGTGGTGACTGTCGGCAACAACCCCAAAACCCAGTGGTGGACGCTGACGTAAGAGATGCCGTCAGGCTGAAGAAGCTCTATTGAGCCTTGTTGGCTTGTTGGACCCTAACCCTAAGGCAGCTGACGGATGACGGGCCGAGCGTGTTGCTGTTTGTGGGGCAGCAGAGGCAAATTCAGAGCTGGGAGGAATTCTTGGAGGTCACTGAAGGAGACTTTTGGTCATCCTGATGGCTTCATTGAGCCAGGAAGATGGATGTTTTCAATCAGTGCAGCACTCTGCTGCAACTTGGTAATAACCTGGGATCAAGCACTAACTTAAGACAATGGGAAGAAATGGCTTAGCACTTATACAAGTTACAATATTTTAAACAAATACATGGACTCTTCAGAAACATTTTACAAAAAACTGGGTTGTGGAGCTGTCCAGTCCATTGAGCCCTCTGCAGGTGGTGAGGCCACAGGTGAGCAGACCCATGTCAGGGGTTCTGGTCTTACCAGGCCCCGTGGGTAAAGCCCCGGCCCCCAGGTAATTTGAGTCCCAACCCGTGTACTGCACCACGTTCTGCACGCCAGTCATCTGAACTGTCCCAATTCTCTTTTTGTTTTCATTTCCTCATTTTCAAATCATGCACCCAAATAAAAAACATGCACCTACTTCCAAAAACACATGTGTAAATACAAAAACAGAAAACAGTCATAATTATTCCTCTGTCTAAAAAAGGGAGGTTAAACGACTAACCCTTAATTAAGTCACTAAGCCTTCTTAATAAATAATATTAACTTTTTTCTTAACTTCTTAACTTTTATCTATTATGAAGGTGTAGTTTATTGTAATATGTAACCCAAGTATTTTTACCACTAGTTAATACTTTAACAGTTTGTATTGTCTTGTTTTTGTGTGTCTTGTGTTTGCAGACCGGCACCATGGGACGCCCATGCTTTTGGAAGGTGTGCGCTGCATTGGAGTGGAGCTCGAGTACGACTCTGAACAGAGCGACTGGCAAGGATTTGACTAACAATCTCCTCTTAACAAAAGTTAACATCACAAACCTGTGGAACAACTTTCTCTTTAAAATGCTGTTTACAACCATTTTAAGGCGGCATAATTGTTTGGACTTTTCACTTCACTTATTTCCTTCAATAAACCAAATGTACTGTTTAAGGGACATTATCTCCCATCTTCTCCGCATGCTGTTCCAAATTCAATGTGCTTTGCTTCCTCGAACCCTAGAGGGCAGCAGTGCTTTTTGCATACACACAACTTCACTGTTACTGCACCTGCAATTCAAGTTTAAATGTATTCATGACAAGCCGTGGTAACACTGCATAGTAGTTACTGTTTAATTAACTTTACTGAAGTGCAGAATTTTCATAATTCATACTAAACATACTGTTTTTTTAGGCTTAGTAACTACTTAATACCCCAACCTCTCATTTAAGTAATTACTAAACCCCAATAATTATTTATAAACCATTTACTAATTGTGTATTAAGTATTTGTTCATGTTTATTAAGGCTAGTTAATGTGTAGTTGTTATGAAGTGGTAGCCAAGCATTTAAGGTTAGAGTATATTTTCAAGGAATAATATATTGAAGACTTGTATTGGGGAGTGGTAACAGTCCAGTTGTCCAAAATAGACAATTATTGGCACTATAGAAGGCTTTAAGAAATTTTAATTGCAACAAAACTGTTTTTAGTTTGCTCACTTTCTAAGCCATAGTATTATTTAATATGGTTAGGTATGGCCTGAATGAATTTAATTGCATTGTGAAAATGGGAAAAACTAGATGATAGGGTCAGTACATTTTTATACAAGTATAAGAGCTGTTATGCCAAAGGAGCCTTTTACTGGTGCTGAATGGATTAAATACAAATAAGCATTTTTAGTTTTACATTAATATAGTATAGTTAGTTGCACAGATTGGCATAACTTAATGAGCTTTGGCAGGTGAAGTAAGTCATATAGGTATATCTTGACACTAGTTATTTTAAACAATATTCCTGCAGATAAAGAAAAGGAGAAGCTGGGACACCTCTGCAGGGGTCAGTGTCACTTGTTCAGTTACTACTTGATTTTACTTCTCATGTATTCTCAAAGTTTGATATGATAAACTTTTGACTGTTTTCAATCAGAGTTTTTCAAAAATACCAATAATTTCCATCCCTCAGTTTGACCTTACAGGTTGTTTAGAGTTCATAAAGAAAAAAAAAGTCTTTCATGAAGCCTTCACAAAAAGTGCCTTTCATCAGAGCCAATTGTCTTTGTTGACATTGTTGTAACATTTCCCTTTGCTTCACATTTATCGTTCTTATTTTCTCACAAACATAAATCAATCCTATATCACATTTTTGTTCTGTTCAATTTTACATCAGAAGTGCCAAGAATCTGTTTGTCTGAATCGTCCTAACATATTTTTCTTTGGTTTGTTTGCGACATACTTTGAAGTAAATAAGTTCTATGTAGATTTATTCTGATGTTTGCTTGGTTGTAATAGGTCAAATTTCAATGTGTCCCAACTAAAGTGCTATAGGAACGTAGTGGTTTATTTGTTCTTTGTTGAGTGTGGTTTGAATTTTTAGTGTTGAACATGAATAAAATTGTGTTTGACTTTGGGTTGTGTCAGTTCCTTGTAGCGCCATGAGGTGGCAGTGTGCATCGCGCTAATCTGTAACCATAAATGTCCACGTATTAAAGGTATGTAGGTTAAGTATTGGAGGTATAATATAACATTTATCTCATTGGATTTATAAATGTGTTGTTCTTATTCCAGTACAAGGTAAACATTTACATAGAACAGAATTATTTACATTCTGCGGCAAAAGCCACACCAGCCTCATCCACGTGGCACATTTCTGAGTAATAAACCAAAAATGGAAAATTAAAAAAACCCTAGTTTATTGATTTGCCTGCGTATTTTTCCTGATGTAGCATCATTACTACTAGTAGAAATATCTAAATACTAAAATTGAGGTTATCTGGGCAGTAGCATCATGATCACTTGTAAACTCATAAATGTTCACCATAAACCTAAAAGTCCTGAATCATATTTAATCTGCTCACTGCATCTGCGCTAACACCAAAATGATAAGAAAAGTGACTAAATTAAGATGTACTATATAAAATATAACACAGTACATAATGTGATCATTTTCATAACTTAACAGAGTGTCAGTTTTACTTGATAAAAGCGCCTCTGACAGTGAAGTTTCTGATCGTGTCCGTGGGTCTTTTCGACCCAAAAATGAAGCCTGAGCTCTGCGTGCGCCTGTCCCGCGCTCAGCACAGACCAAAGTGTTTAAACAAGGTCTTTGGTCGATGAAATACACTTGTTTTTAACTTCATTCAGTCTAGAATAAATGTGTGCGTAACACATGTAATAATGTCTTTTGTCTCCATGATCCCGTTATACAAGTAACGGAGACGGTGCATTTAGAGAATTTAGATCGAATAAGAGAAAAAACTAATCCAGTATAGAGATAATTGTGGCCTTTGTATTGAAACTGCCATGATGAGAAAAATAATAACTCAAGTTAATATTAGGCTCACATTCAACATTTACGGACCGCACAAGCTGCATAAACGTTTAGCCTATAACATTGTAAAGTTTTTTTTTGTTGTTTTTGTTTTGTTTTTTTTTAAACTCCAAAGCAAATTAAATATAACTGAGCCCAATAGTTTATAGCAAAAATGTGCCATTTAGTCTTTCAGTTTTGTGGAAATGTATTTTATTGTACTTTTAAAAAACAACTGCCAATGTTTTTACAATAAGAGAAACGCATTAAATAGTGTTGAGAGAGCTTTGGAAAACTTGTTCCTCATCATTATTTCCACAACATTTGTAATAAAATATTACATGATGTGATACAGGAGAGGGTTTTTATTATAAACTATGATGCTAATAATAACAAAACAAAACATATCGTATGTTGTGAAATATTCCCGTTATAGCACGTGATGTGCGAGGAGACACTGGTCATATTCTCCACTGCTCAGTTCATTGGAGTCTGTTCCTAATCCACAGCTCCAGGAGATTTGAGGCTCCATGTGCATTGTCCAATTCAATATGTGCAAAACAAGATCGTCATGCTGTAATGTCTCAGCCCATAAAATATGCACATGAACTTGCTCGGTTCATTTCACGAAGAAGCCGGGCTACATAAAAGACCACGATACGCGTTCATGTGATCAATGCCGTGCGCGTGTCGGCTCGTCTTCCACAGATATCACCGTCCAATGATCCGATCCTCGCTGTGCATTAAATGTTTGCCATTCCTGCGCAGATTTGCGTGGGCTGTTCACTGCGCAGGGAGGTGTGAACTCTGCGTGGCCCGCTGCCCTCGCACTGACCCTCGGGATTACAGTAATCTCTGTTGATTGATCTGATTGATCAGATTCATGTCCACGGGGCCGCGGGACGCACGAGGCCGCGGCACCAGTGCGCAGTCCACGGTCCAAACGGCTTTGATGAGCGCGCAGGGGCAAACCGCAGGGGACAGTGAGAATGGTGCTGATGATGATGAAGGGGCGGAAGCTGTTCAAAATCATAAGAAAACAAAATCACAAACTTTATTAAAGCTGTGTTTTATCCACACGAATGAGAAGTGCCACGCTCCTTTGTCCCCAGGCTGAACGGAGCCGAGAGCAGAACTGAAACCGCGCAAAAAGGTGCCTATTTTCAGAATAATATTGTCACTGAAACACAAGGCTAAATAGTCTATAATCAGTCATATCGCTTTGTGTTCACTTAGAATGTAATGGAGGAAACGACTTTAGTAAGCCAACATTTTCAGCTCACGGGAGAAAAATGACGCTCTATAAAAAGATTAGCCCAATCTAAAAAAGAAACAAGTTAAGTTTCTATTTCAGCTGGCAGCTACTCCCCCACCTCTCTGGAACCAGGTGAATGACAAAGCGCAGACAAATCTTCACTATTACCGCAACAAGTGCCAACAGAAGACTCCCCCAAACTGGCTGCACTCACTGAGACTGTTTACATCCACATAGTATCAGCAGCTCTACACATTGTACACATGATGTCTCCCCTCAATAACTGTTCACTATAGTTTCCTCAATCTCGTTTGGCTATTCGTATAGATTCTCTGCTATTCTAAATTAGCAGATGTCATCGCTGCTTCCAATCTCA